>PVLD010017502.1:0-41721 GCA_004027595.1 Dinomys branickii
TTCTGTATTGTTTATGGCTTTTCTGGTTCATATGTCTCCATTCTTTTGTCTTTAAAATAAAATAAAAAAAAATAAATCATGTTGGATTCCTGCTGAGGCGTTTTCAGGTTCAGCGATCTTTTTACTTGTCGTGTTCAGTCCCAACTAATGATTTTTTTAAAAGTTTGGTACGATTTACACACAATGCAAGCCACCCTTGCGAGTTTACACACGGATGCGTTTTACAGATGCAGTAACAATCACAGACTGCCACCGTGGTAAGGACCACGTCCCAGCCCTTCCCAAACTTTCTCAGCACACACTTGTGATTTACAACCCCTCTCCCATCCCACTCCACCACCGCCAACCCTAATCTGTTCTCTGCAACAGTCTTGTTTTTTCAGACTATCCTATAGAAGGAACCATATACCCTTTAGAAAATGGCTTATATTACTCAGCACCATTCCATTTGGGACCCGTTTGTGTTGGTGAGTTGTATGTATGTGTATGTTTATAAACCAATGGATATGTTTCAAATTTCCTCAATTCCCATTCTGACCAACTGTTTTATATATTCTTGCCAGTATTGGTGTGGTCAGGGCTATGTAGGTTTAAATTTCAGCCATCCTAAAGGGTGTTTCATGGTATCTCGTTTACAGAGACGATCTGATTTCTTCCTTTCCAGTATGTATCCCTGTTCTTTCTCTTCGTTATTGTACTGGGTAGGACCTCCAATACCACGCTGAATATAGAGGTGACAGTGCATATTCTTGCCTTGTTTCTGCATTAGTTTATTTTTTAATCATAAAGAAATGAGTCTTTTACCATTAAGTGTATGTCAGCTGTGGGACTTTATAGATGCCTTTTTTTTTTTTAGATTGAGGGTTATTTTCTAATTCTAGCCTTTTGAGAAGTTTTATCATAAAAAGATGATGAATTCTAGCAAACAGGGTTTCTTTTTTGGTATCAAGTAAGATGATACAATTTTCTTCTGTATGCTCTTTTGATATATTAAATTATTCTGATTAAGTTCTGTATCGAACTAGCCTTCTATCCCTGGGCTAATCCTCCCATGCAAGTATAAACTGGGCCTGACCCTGCTTAGCTTCTGAGATCAGACAAGATCAGGCAGGTTCAGGGTGGTATGGCCATAGACCCCTGGACTAAATCCTAGTTGGTAAATACTTACTGTTTTTTTACTTTATTCTTTTATTGTTTTTAACCACAGGATTTGATGTTAATATTTTGTTGAAGATATTTAGTTTGATATTCATCAAGGATATTGTTTGTAAGTTTTTATGTTTTTGTCCAGGGTGATGCTGTTTTCATAAAATGGGTTCAGAAGTGTTTCCTCCTCCTGAATTTTCTTTAAAAGTTTATATAGAATCACATTTGTTTACTCCCTAAATGTTCTGTCGAATTCCCCATGGAACATCTGAGCCTGCAGTTCTCTTTAGAGGAAGGTCATAAACAACAAATTCTATTTCTGTAATATATAGAGGACTACTCAGGTTATCTGTGTTTCTGACAGTGTTTTGGTGTTTAGAGACTGTCAAGAAATTTGTCAATTTCATTTAAGCCAGTAAGTTTAAGGGCATTACCTGTTATGTAAGCTTTGTTACAGTATTTTTTATCCTTTCTATAACCACAGGATATTCAGGATGTCCTCTTTTGGATTCTTAATAGTAGTAATTTGTGGTTTTTTCTTGGTCCATCTGGCTGTAGGTTTACCTGCGTTATCTCCAAGAACGAGCTGCTGTTTTCATTGATTTGTCTTCTCTTTTCAGTTTCATTGATGACAGGTCTGTTTTTATCATTTCCTTCCACTTGCTTGATTTGGGTTTAATTTGCTAAAAGCTTCTTAAGGTGCAGGTTTAGAGCATGGATTTATGACTTTTTTCCTAACATAATTATTTCATGCTGTAAATTTCCTTGCAAGTAATGTGTTAACTGTGCCCCCCCATGTTGATATTTTGATATGTTTTTGTTTTTACTCTGTTCAAAACACTTTCTAATTTCCCACCTGACTTCTTTCAGCTATGGGTTATTTAGAGGTGTCTTGCATAATTTGCAAATTATTTGAGGAGTTCCTTGATATCTTTGTCACTGATTTTTGCTTTTAATCCATGGTGATCAGATAATATACTGATTTCAATTTTTTAATATTTGCTTAAAATGGCCTTATTGCCAAATGCTTTTCTGCCTCAGAGATGTTACATGTGCACTTGAAAAGAGCGTATATTTTGCTGCTCTGCAGTGAACCTCTGACTCAAGAGTCATCGTGCTTTTGGTCACTCCACAGTGCCTTAAATATTTGAAGATTAAAAAAAAATGTTTCGTTCAGAGTTTATCATTGAATATCCAGTAAGGGGGTTATTCTATTATAATCAACTTTATCCTTATCTGTAGACACAACTCTTACATTCTGGTGGTACAAGACACTGCTTTATTTTTAAATTACTGTCTTGTCATTTCAGACAGAAACATCCTGACTCACACATAAACACAGCAGTTCACAATCTATTAAACAGAATGTGAAGACAGTGGTGAGTTGAGGGACAGGGAGCTCTAAAACTAGAAGTATTTTTGAGCTGACTTGAGGCCTATATTAAATTAAATTAGAAACCATTTTTATAAGAGGAAGAAACACATATACATTTTTGTGTATGCTTACTTGTAGGTAAAAACTATTTACAAAAGACTTCCACAGTAATTAGACATGAAGAAATAAATGCATCGAAAGACCATTACCTTTACACTCTGGGGCCGCGCTGCTCCACAGTCTGTGGCCAGCACAGTAAAGCACTTCACTGCCGATGAGCGAAAGTTTATCTGGTCCTGGGACATCATCACAGCTGTAAGTGACGGCTTCAAAATACTCAAATTCTTGCAACTCACTAAAGGTGTGTTTTCCATTTGTTATACTTGGAGGTGGGCCACACAAAACCTCTTTTTAAAAAGAGAGAGAAAGAAGAAATGAAAGACCGAAGCAACGAAAAAATTAATAAAAGTTTTGGAATTGTCTTCAATAAATTCATCAATATAGGAGATCTATAAACTAGTTATGTGAATTCAGTATCCATCTAGCAGGTTTACTGTGAACAAATGTATTGTCCCCAGTTCAAACTTTTAATATAGAAATGAACTTTCAGAACAAAAGTTATTTTTTTAAGGTACATAATACTTATATTTATTTCTAAGGCCATGCCAGAATTTCTCCTATAAGAGATGTGTCAGTTTAATAAGAGAATAGACTTGTAATTAAAAATAAAACTAAATGCTGAGAAATGTTTGATAATTTATAAACACATTAATTCTTTAAATTGGTGGCTTATAGTAACACCAATGTTCTCTTATTCTTGGGCTCATGGTACAGTAACTTTCGCAGGGGCCATGAACCTGGGTAACACAGTAGCTTACCTCCAGATGTCTTCCTCCAAGCTCACTTGGCAAAAATGTAATGTCACTACTCTATTATTTTTCTGATTTTGAAATTTTCCATAAAAGTCTTATGCATATTAACATATATTGAGTTTTTTGCCATTAAAATGAATGCATAATAATTCTTTCTAAAAGCTCTCTCTTTTAATTCCAGTATGATCCATATTAATAGATATCACCCACAAAAAAAAAAAAGCTCTTTGGGTGCTTGTTCATCTAAATGCGTAAAGGGGTCTTGTGATTCCTAAATCTTAAAAAGAGAATCTACTTACTTTCACATGTGGGAATGTTGCCACTCCAAAGCACATTATTTCCTCTAAGCTCACAAGACAGCCTTTCGTTACCAACTACATAAAAGCTAAATGAGAAAAGAAAATGTTACTGTGTCCTGTAGTAGTTATCAAGATGACATAATAGTGAGGGAAATGTTTAGATGTCTGTTTTTCTGTACTTGGGTAGTTTGAAGTGAGTCTCTTAAACAACATACAATGAAAGTGCCAAATAAGCCTGCAATTTAATCAAAGGAAGAGTTTCTCAATACTAACATGTATTGTTCAGGAGGAGTGATGTCCAAGTGAGTTTCCTGCTGGTCGCCTGTCAGTCTGGCCTCACTACTTTCTCCTGCAGTCACATTACGCGGTCTTCACTTGCACATTCTGCCAGTGAGGACGAGGGGCCCAGTTGGAACGAGCCCCTCAAGGTGACTGCTTTATGACTGACAGCCGCTTGAGTGTGGACAAAGCATTTCAAATTTCTCTTGCTGTTTGCTCTTCAAAAGAGAATATCTATCATGCCTTATTAAACATTCTGTATTAAACAGAATGCTGTCTAGAGAATTAAGCTTCTATTTGTATGATTTAGATCAGAAGATCTTTCTAGGAAAAGTTCACCCATATTACCCAATTAAATCTTCTCTGATGATTTAAATTCACAGGGATCTCTCCTCTTTCTGGAGCCTCACAGTCACTATCTTGAATTGTTCTACTTATCTATTCTCCTTTTCACTGTGTGTATTGTATTTCTCCATAAGGACACAACTCTCTTGGGAAGTATCTGTAACCTTTGATTCCCTCAAAACGTCTAGCAAGCCCTTTCTGTATAACCTCCAAATGAATTTTCTAATATTTTTATTTGATCAAGTAAAAAAAAAAAACCCAAACCAGCCAGTGAATCTGCATGTAGACAGTCACAGCTGATTCTTCCCTCAGAGTTCAGACTTATTTTTAACATAATGTATAACACTAGATCTCTCATTGCACATTTTTCATAAATGCCTAATCCCCAGTGTATGCTATTAAAAGAGCTCTACATGACAAAATTCGTTCTTGAGTACCAGCGTGTTTTTTTTGAGATACTTCAGTTCTTTGGAGCAGTCTGAAAAATAAGGTTTTCCATGTGAAAGATTTTGACTGACCTGATCAATCAGGTCAACCATCATCTGTGTAACACCTGGGGCAGGGTTCTCTGGACAGAAGGACATTTTGGTTGGCATTCTACCTCGCATTTCTTGGTGGTGAAAGATGAAGTCACTACATTTATTCCATTCTTAATGCTTATAATAATTTATTATTCTATATAACAAGTATTGTGCAGCTCTGCTTTTTTTGAACTTCAGTTCTTTATTTATTATATGTCTTTTTTGTGTGCATAAAGCACCTAAGGGTTGTTTGGCCAGAAATACAACTTGGCATATAGAATGCAAAATTAAGGCAAATATACATGAATGCCTAAGAAGAGAAGCAGAACGGACGGGGTCAGGACTGTTTACCTCGTTTCCTCTAAGGTGCAACTTACCCCGGAACACAAGTGAAGTAAACTTGATCACCCCATTCATGGGTCCCATTTATGTACTCTATTCTGCCCTTTGGAGGAGGGTTTAGATATGTACATTTCATTTCTAAAAGAAAATAGTTGTGAAATTTTAAAATCCAGTTTCCAGATGTGCTTGAATCAAACCCCAAATTCTGCATAGCTATTTTCACTTCATGGTATTTTATCTCCATTTAACTACTGTATTATAAGGGCAAATGTAAGGTTCGCAAGTACATATGTGACCAATTGCCAAGAAAAAGATTCTTTAGAAATTTCTCTCTGTCTTTTTTTAAGAATTTTCTCAAAGCTTGAAAAAACATTTAATCAAAATATTGTTTCATGTGATAAAATTATCATTGCAATATGTGCTCTACCATGTGTGAAAAGCTCTAGAGCAAGCAAAGAAAATCCCCCAATACTTGGCTGCATTTACTTACTTACACAACCATCATCCGTAATAGGTACCCATGAGTGATTCTTCTCGCAAGTAGAAACCATGAGATAAAAAGGCGAACGTAAGTATCCTTTTTTACATGCATACTCCACTTTTTCCCCAACCTCATAATAGGGTTTAGGATTTATAGGATCCATAGCTTCAAACGGTGGTGGCAGCACACAGGCGTCTAGGGAGAAAAGAGTAAAAGCATGAAGATAAAATATTCATACCACTTTCACCAGCCAGGGACTGGTTGGCAGTGGGTAGGGCAGAAAGAATAGCAAGCTCACCAGTAAGATTCTGAACAGCTCTTCTGAGCCTTTAGCCGAGTGCAGCAAGTAGTAGAGTATGCCTCTTGTTTTTTAAAATAACATTGTAGAACCATGTCGTTTATTTCAGAATAAAGTGAATTTCCTTTTGACAGTAAACCAAAGGATGCCATCCATGTTTTTGGCCTTAAAACGTAGACCTAAGTATGCATCTTCCTCACTTCTTTCTAAATTCCTTTCACAATTAACACCTCCTCTAAGAAGTCTCCTCTGGGACGCAGCACTCTGCTCAAGTTGCTCTTGCAGAGTTTGAAATAGAAGCTTTGGACAGTTGGACACTCAAGGCTGTTGTCCCTCCGAAGGCAAATCCCTCACAGTCAGGGCCAGTCTCCCTTTACTGCTACCTTGTTCTGTGTCCTTATGGGGATCCAGTGGGTCCTTTTGTAGCTCATTTTCTGCTGTACTTTGTTGTTTAGACCCATATGGGACTGTGCCTTCCTGAGGACCACATCTCCTGCATCTTGCCTCCCTAGATTAACCCACCCAACATCCCACCTAGGAAATGTGCTCTGTCTTCCCCTAGCAGCACTGACAAGTTGCTCTCCCTTGGGCTCTCTCAGCATGCATTTCTCAGGAGACCACCACAGACATCTGAGTCTCACAGCTGGCACAGCTGACTCCACGCACACTGTGACCACACTCCTACTATAATGGGCCCCTTATAGTAGCCGTTCCCACTACGCACACAGCACTGATGGAGATTATGTTGTTAGGAATTTTGTATTGTAGATCATTTCTTAAAGCACTGGAGAAGGGTGAGTTAGCCACTTCTTTACTTTCTTGCCTCCCAGTATTCTAGAAACCTAGCAATCAACACATAACTCTGCACCCTTAGCATGCAGAGTAAGGAGGCTGAGACCCCACATAAGCATTTACGATCTTGGTTTCTTTAACTGGACAGAAGGAAAAGACCTAAAATCAGCAGATGAGACCTTTCATAACAAGAGACTATGGACTTCATCCAAAAAAACAGCCCCCATCTGGAGGGATGAGACTGGTCCCACAACTTGAGTGATGTCCCTTTGTGACCTCAAATCATCTGGCAGCCGCTGTTGAGATGGCAGGCATCACCGTCTGCCCACAAAGGCTTTTCATGAGAGTGAGATGCTCCAAAAGGGAGACACTTACCCACCTGTTCTCCCTGCCCAGCTAGTGAGTTCTCAGCTTTCCTGTTGCTGGGTTTCACATCTCTCTTGACTTTACCTTTTACTCCTGCTCCTCATTCTTGATCCTCTTTTGTAGTTTTTGTTTTTGAGACAAGGTCTCCCTATGGACCCCAGGCTGGCCCAGAACTCAAGGCCATCCTCTTGCCTCAGCCTCCCCAGTGCTGGGATTATGGGTATGTGACACTACCCTGGGCCCCTACTAGCCCCTTTAGAAGTGAACTGTTTTGTAAGCACTAAGAAGCAAGACAGGGTGCCAGGAGTCCTGGAGAGCCTCCTGACATCAACTGACCCTATCTTAGCACCCTAGAAAGGCTGCCCTGGCATGGCTCTTTAAAGGATTTTCCTCCTGGAAGTGGGAGGAATTTTTTCCTGTGCTCTAAGCCACCGGCAAATATGATACTTCTCTGGTACTTAACAAAGGTGTTGACACTGAGGCTAAAAATCTGCCATTGGGGACCACAAGTACGACAAAATGGGTAAGATCTCTGACTTGAGAAGGAGAGGTAAAGAACAGAAAAGCTAGTTTAGGGGGGCCATGACAGGTTGAGGGGTGTGTGAGCTGGTGTGTGTGTCAGAGGTCTCCCTAAGCAAGTGACACCCCAGATGCCTCTCTGGGATCAAACGGCCCAGTATGGTGTGAGGGAAAAGGAAATGTTCCAAGGAAGGCCTAGGGGACAGCGGATGCCAGCTGCTGGGAGTGTCTGGTGATCAGGAGCATGGGCCCTGTCTGTGACAGCTGTCAAATGCACTCAGATCATGCCCCTCTCCTCCTGCATACTCCCCTTGGCTTGCAATACATTTGTTAATCAGATTTAATTAATATCTGCCAATAAATATCAGCAAATATTTATCTTGCCTACTATGTGTCAGGCACTGGGGTTATCTGTGATGGAAATAAAGTCCTTGCCTAGTATGTCTATGCATGTACATGCATGTAAACAAATAGTGAGAGAAAGACGCTGGAAGTATTGACAATCGCTTACTGCCCAGCATTAAGGGACCTGACACACCACCTGACCTGGAAACACCACCAATACAGGATGTTCAGAAAGGATGGCCTTTGTGTAAGTTTTATGAGGATGTATTCTACAGCATTTTAAAAGTGTCCCATTCAATGAAACATAAAAAAGCCAGCTTAATATTATTTGCCAATCCTTTTTTGGGATATAGTTTCTCAGTAGAAGCCTGGTTAACAATGAATTTTAGGTTGCTTCTTCCAACTATGACTAAATGAGGAGGGGTAAATGTCAGAAGCCTGTAGGTAATCGCCTTTAGGTAATGGACAGACGGAAAAAAAAAAAGAAGATCACGTGTAAACGAGATTCGACTTTGTCTCGGGCACCAAGGAGACTTCACGAAGACACTAAACATCTAAGCCTGGCACTGACAGTGCCTCCCGGATCCCTACCCGGGACACTGCGCCCTCGCCGCCGACCCCCTACAGGCCCCAGGAGCTCGCAGCGATCTTGGCCTTGGCCCAATCAACCCAGGCCATCAGCCGCGCCTGCACCGGCCCCGCCCCGCTCCAGTTCCTACCGGAGAAGGCAGCCAGCAGAGTCAGCAGAGTCCCCGCGGCTAGCAGCCAGGCGCCCAGGAGGCGCCACCGGCCAGCAGCACGACTCTCGCACTGGCGAGGAGACGCCACGCACGGCACGGAAGACGCCGTCATCTTCCCAGAGATGAAAAAGAAACTGACCTGGCCGCACAAAGTTGTCCTCTTTTGAGCCCACTCATCCAGACGCAACAATCTCATACAGGGTGCAGGGCCACAGGCCGGGTGGGCGTGGCCGCAGCCTGAAAGTGTCCCGGGGCGGGGCAGGATGGACCATTCGGCCGGCGGCAGGGCGGGGCCCTTGCCGGGTTGGACCAATCCTAGGAACATAGGGCGGGGCCTTGACGCGGCAGGCGGGGCCTCGGCGTGGAGGTGCAGGACCCGTAGGGTACAGACGCCGCGGACAGCTCTGGTTGTGGGCTCCTGCGCCCGGGCCACGACCCGCGCAGGCCACCCCGATGGCCCCAGCGCGTACAGAAAAGCCTCAGTGGGCACGAGCTGTGTTGCCACCTTACTCAGTAGGGGTTCCCATGTATCGTTGGCCTTGTCATTATTTCCGGAGCTCCGGTTAAAGCAGCCCAGCTCCGCTTAGCCCAGGCTGCCGCACGACCAGGCCCTTACTCCGGGTCTGGCTTTGGGCAGGCGTTATTTGGGGCAATAGCTTGAGTTTTTCTTGCTTGAATGCTGCTGACTTTTCTCCTGGTTTTTTGTGGCAGTATGTGAAATCTGAAAGGCTTGGCCACGGCATTCCCCAGGTACCCGGTTCATCCTCCTCCTCCCTTGAGAGGCGCAGGGGAAGGTAAATTCCTGAGCATTGCCGGGCCATTAGCATCCTCTAGCCCTTGAGCAATTAAATGCTGGCCTGCTGGTGACGAAGTATATTGTACACGCATGAAAAACATAAAGACAAGGGTGGGCCGAGATAGCTAAGCCGCAAGAGCCGGTGCAGGTAGGAATCCTGGGAAGTGGATGGGGGGGGGGGGCCGGGGAGGGCGGTTTCCTGCTCAAACTGTTTCTCAAACAATGCTGGAAAGTTAAGAATGAGCAAGACCAATCGGTAGAGTTGTAAGTAAGCCCATATTGCTGGTTAAAAGGAAGAAAGACCGTAGAACTGGCCTTGCTAACAAAAGACAAAGTTGACGTTTTCTTTCTTCAGACTGGCCAAGAATACAGACAACCAGGGAATGAACACATATGGAAGTCCAGCAGGGCTTTAATGTTTAGTATAACTTTTCAGAAAAACCTTAAAGTGAATGTGACTTCTGGGCTCCAGTTCCCCTCAGCGTTTATCCAAAGAAATCAGAGCTGTGAACCAAAATTTAGTTTTGTAAAAAATTAAACCCTTAAGTATCTAGCAGAATTATTAAGGAATTAGTGGTCGGTACCTTTATGTGATGGGATCCTATGCAGCTAGCATTGTAAAAGAGTGTTGGTTGGAGAACTTGATATATTTGTGAATGCAAAGGCAGAATCTAAATCACAACCTGCCTTTTATTAAAACAAAAGTATTGTATTGATGCACATAAAAGAGAGTAAATTTGAAATTCATTTTCCTTGTGCTTTTCACACTTGGAATCAGATAAGGATTTTCAGTTTATATCATAATTATATTTATAATCATTCAATTAATAGTTATGAATTCTATCATATCCTTTGTTATATATTCATATGGTTTTGCACATGGGATGATGGGGTAGAAGCTGTATTGTACAGGGTTAGTGTATGAGATGGTGGGGTGGGGTTTGAGGCTTATGACATAAACCTCAAATGCATCCTCTGAAATTACAGGAGTTTACTTGTCAGTATCTGTATCTGAGAGGTCTTGGAGACTTCCTGACCTCACCAAACCGTGGAATTCTCTCTTGTTATCAGAAAGCAGCTTTTAAAGTCCTTGGCAGGGCAGATAGATACCAAGTGTGGAGGTGGTGTACAAAACAAACACCGGAGGATAATACAAAGCCAGTTATTCCACAGTGACAATCAGAGGAGGCGTAGTAAGGAGACAGGGAACAGGAAGCTCAGGAGGGAGGGACGGGTGTCGTGTTAATGCCCACAGCCCTGAACAGGGTTATGACCAATGTTATGTGGCTCTGTATCAGCGTGTATTTTTGGAAACAGAACCTGTTACTGTTCTCTGCAACAATAAATATTACATTCCTCATTTATTTCCAGGCTTTATTTCTTTTTTTCCTGTAAGCACATTTAAAAGTTAGGAGAAATATTTTGGCTACTGTTTGTTTTCCTAGTTTCAAGGATTACTATTTTATTGAAACTTTGTTCCAGCCAGTAAAATTTCTATCCTTCAGGTTCACCAGACCACTCTTAATATAAAGAATTTCATAATGGTATTCTAGAATTTTGATTTGACCCAACTAAGGCTCTGTTTGCAAGGTTCTGGGTCTTGATCCCTACTTTTGTGAGCAAGTTCCATGTGGCAAGGGTGGAGTTTTCCTGAAGCATTTCAATGCCAAGATCTATAGTAAGTGCTCAGTGAACCCATGATAAACACTACGGGATAAATGAGTCCTGCTGCCAATGTCACGTGCCTTAACACATCTGGTTCTCTCTGCCTTTCCGCACGGCAGGAACTGACCACATGCTGTGAAATTTCTGAAATTTTAAGAATATTTCAGAAAAATTTGTCAGGCATTAGAAGCTTATTTGCGAAGTGGAGCTACTATGTGTGGCTTGGCCTTGTCTTGGGATTTTCTTGACTAGTTAGTTCAGAGGCAGTGTGGACAATGAGCTTCCTAGGTAGGGGTGGAAGTCAGGAGTCAGAGCTCTGAATGAAGTCAGGGATTAAAAGCAGGGGTTCCTTCAACTCCTGCTAAGCGTTTTGTCAAACTGTTGAAAAGAACAGAAGATGTATGTGTGTGCTTGTGGGCCAGGTTTACCAGACTTCCTGTAGGACTTTATGAGGAGGGGCCAGAGAGGGCATGGGGGATGTCGTTAGCCAGCTTCTTTGACAGTGGATGTTAGGTAAGTCTTTGCATATTTACACTGTGATTTTCAGAAGTTGGGACGGCAGCACCAGGGGCCTCTATTTGTGCTTCTTAAGCACCTGTCATCCGCCTGATGACAGGTTAATTGGATCTGATTTCCTTACACGTACCAGCAGGAACAGGAGTGTGACGTGCCACACCCACGTAGAGATTCGGAAAACAGCAGAGTCGGAAACAAGGGCATTTCTCAGACAGAACACCTGTTCTTTTTGTTCCACATTGCCTTTTGAAGGCTTAAAAATGTAAACATATTACAAATTATATGTAATAAATAGGTTCGGAAAGATAAATCTTTTTTCTGTACTGCTGGAGTGAGCAAATTTTATTTAAGGGTTACAGACATATCTTTTTGGTGGTACTGGAGATTTTACCCAGCTCCTTTGCCCTGAACTACATCCCCAGCCTCTTTTTATGCTTTATTTTGGAGCAGTATCTCTCAGTAAGTTGCTAAACTGCCCAGGCTGGACTTGAACTTGCACTCCTCCTTCCTCAGCCTCCCAGAGTGCTAGGATTACAGGCATACACTACCACCCCCAGCTTGAAAGTCATAGACTTCAACTAGCACCTCACATTTATACAAAAATCAAACAGAAAACAAAGTTCATATTTTAGCACTAGAAATAGCTTTGGCAAACACTTGGTACAGCCCCAGCTTTCCCAGTGAAAACTATACAATGAGAGATTAACAGAATTATTAATACAGGTTGGATGATGTAGCATTTTATTCCTGTATTATATATGGTATTTCCCATGAGAACTAGTGTAATAGAAAAATAACCTCATGGCTTTCTTAAAGTTAAAATCATACACATTCGATGTTTATTATTGAGCTTGCTCAATGATCCATTCCACTATGTGAAAAAAAATACAGAATTCTTTCTTGTGGCAAGGACTTTTAATTCAAAGAAAGGCTAGTTCTCAAGTATTTAATTTCTAGTCCTTCCCCCTCCTCTCTCCTCTCTGTCCCGCCTCCCAGGATTGAACCCAGGGCCCCACACTATACCCTCAGCTCTGCTTTTATTTTTTATTTTGAAGCAGGGTCTCCCTTAACTGCCTGTTCTGGCCTTCAATTTGGAATCCTCCTGCCTCAGCCTCCAAGTAGCTGGGATTAGAGACACACACCAACATACCTGGGCTCTAGTCTCCTTTAAAAATTATTTTTTCAATCTCCCAAGAAATAATAGAGATTTGCTAAAGATCTGGCTGAGGTAAGGCCCCATCTCTGAGTATCTTTTCATTTATTCACAGGCTGTCATCACCCTTCTCTCGGCTTTCTGTGCTTGTCCATGGGAGGCAGACTCCGCCACAGGGCTGGTCTTTGAATTGTTTGAACTCTCTAAAGAAGGCAGTTCTTTCTGTGATACTAGCTCTGTTTCTTTTCTCTTGTCAGTGAACTTACAGTGCTTCTCTATCTTCCGTAATTTTAAACTGAAATTAAATTGATGTCTACAGCATCCCTGATGCTGGTGTTGAGAGAAATGCAAACGAGCACACAAAAGCAGCTGTTAACACGCAGAGGTGTGCAGCGGTCAGCCATAATTCTATGAAGCTGCTAGGCAGACCTGTTCTAATACTCACTAGAAATTTTAGCATGGTCCTTAATATAATAAATGCTTGTGTATAAAGATGTGAAATGGCTAAAGCATATGAGGCCAGTCATTTTTAAAGTGTCAACTACAATGTTTAATTTGACAAAAAAATGTTTAACCGCTTGACACAGAATTGTACATACTTTGAGGTATGTATGATGTTTTGTTACATGTCTATGTATATTGTATAATGTTCAAATCAGGCTAAACGTACCTACCTCCTCAAGTGTACATCTTTTTTTGCAACGTAAAATATTGCAAATCTTTTCTTCTGGCTTTTTTGAAATATATAATAGATTAACATTCTCTATGGTTCCCAACTGCAAAGATACCAGAACTTAGCCCTTCTAATACCCACTGGCTGATAAATTGGTAAAAGTTGTGCTTTTTAGTTAATCTACTATATTCTTAATTCATACAAAATAACTACTTTTGTAATAAGAATTATTCTTTTATTTGAATTTTTCATTTTTTACACATAACATGATACAAAGTCCTTTAGAAAAGGAAATTAGAAATTACTGAGAGCTTTGTTGTTTTGGATGCTTCCCCTCAGCAGCCTTGGCCAGCCTTTGCCATAACTATTCAATCACTTTTCAGTAAACAAAATTCACTTTCCTTCCTAGAGAGAGTAAAACATATATATATATATATATATATATATATATATATATATATATAAACTCCAGTTTATCTAAAGAAGTGCTGCTCTATAAAATAAAGGGGTGATTTAGGAAAGATGAGTGAGTGTCAAAGGAACAGACATGTAGAAAAGCTTGACAGAAAATGAGCTAAAGTAATGAGAGTGGTTATCACCGAGCAGTGTATCTGGCTAATTTATTTTTCCTATCTTCCTGCATTTTCTAAGTGCTACTTAGTCCATTTCATGTCATAAACATTTTAAAATAAGAAAGGAAAACCATAGACTTGTAAACCAGAACTGCTAGGCAACAGTTTCTTCCTGTAAGTAAACAAAGCTTTTTTCTACAAAGTGCAGTCTTTTTTTTTCCCCAAAGTGCAGTTTTGTCCCCTCACTAGATGGCAGGGAGGTTAGGGAGGGTTTGTGACACAGATTGAGACGGGCAGCTCTGCTGGATCCTAGGAAAGCTTCTGCATTTTCGGGGGCGGGCTTTCATCTCTGTGAAGTTACTTCAGAGATACCAGAATCTCACATCTTACTCTGTTGAAATGAGTTGGCGCCTCTCCAGGCAACATGGAACCTGAGGTGTTTTCCGGCAGCTTTCCAGTACTTTGTTGAAGAGGGCCGCTGAAATAACAGGATGTCTTTATTTAGAAGACAGCATGGTGAACTACCAAGAACACATGTGCTGATCATCACAACGCTGCCATCACATAGAAACTGCAAATTCATGGGCTGTGCTCACTGCCCTCTTGTGGCTGCTGTGCAGGGCACGGGCAGAATGAGGAAAACTGAGACAATAGATAAGAACCCGATCAAGAAGTAACTTGACTCTCTTTTGCAAAAAACTTGCTCTCAGAGTTGAAGAGTGAAATGAAAAGAGCCTCACTGCAGGACAGTACAGGTCACTTGTAATATATAAAGATCCAGTTGTGTCCCTGCTGGAAGTTGGTGGCGTGGGGGCAGTAAACAGGGCCGGCAGCCTTGGAAGGTGTCAGCTTCACAAAGCGTGGCGCCCTCCTCTTATTACAGCCAAGAATATCTGAGTGCTTCTCTGGCTGTGCGGAAGCCTCCCCTCTTTAGCCAGGAATGCTATTTCCCACCCGTGGTCAGACCCCTGTGAGGTCCACCTGGGCACCGAAGCCCCGGTATCACTGCTGTTTGATTTTTCCTAATTCTCTTTCTGTCTCACAAGAGTTCCCAGCATCACCTGCTACCTGTATCTCCTCCAAAAGTTCTCATGAGCATCCTCCAAACACACGGCTGTGTTTGCGGCACCTGCCTCTTCACTGGTGTCACCCACCCTGCCCCGGGGCCTGTCCAGGTCTTTAACTGGGTCCAGGTTTTCAACTGGGTTGATTCTAATTTACTGCTCATCCACTATATGTGGCCACATATAACCTGTTCCTGTTAATTGGGCAAAATTCAAATTATAAAAAGGAAATGTGAGGTAGTTGTTAAGGACCTCTCTCTGCCTTTGTACTAAAAGGTGACCAACAGTCAACAGGCTGAGGTGTAGTTTGTTGTGAGGGCATTTACAAAAGTTGAGGAAAAACGAAATTGTGATAAATTTAATGCTCAAGCATTTACAGAATACATACTTAGTTCACTCTGTCTCAGAGGTTTCAGGAGATTGAGAATAAAAGTCTTTACTCACAAGCAGTTAATAATTTAGTATGAGAGAAAAACTACAAAGCACAACACATGGTGCGTGTGTGCGGTTGATAAGTGAAGGGTAAAGGACAGCTGAACAAATGCAGCAGCTAACGGAAAGAAGACTCAGGAGTGTCGCACGCTGTGGGGTATGTTTACATACAGCTTTAGGGACAGGGGAGGTGACTGTCATTGGTGAAAAGAAGGAGGATTCTTCTGCACAATCAATTTAATCTCAAAGTATAACCCTCCAAATATAAAATAATGGGCAAAGAATCTTAAAATTATTTACTACTCCTGGGTGGAATCTCTTGTAGCTCATTTACATTTGTATTTTTGTATATTTCCTGTTTTTAGTCATGAGCACCTACTGCTCTGAAAAGAAAAGTTTACTCCCAAAATGGTTCAGGCAGGAAATGCTGCTGAGAGTTTCAGAGAGATACCATGCTGGACTGGGCTGATTTAGGGCGGCTGGAGAGTGGATCCTGAGCCTGGCTGACGGAAGTTAGACAAGAAGGGATACGTGCTCTAGGCAGGTAATGATTCTAAGTAAAGTACATTTTAGGCACTCTTGGAATTAAAGTAAAACATTTAAAAATGGCCATCTGTTTATAACTGGTGACAGCACATCCGGCCTGGAATCAGATTTGCACAGCTTTTCCCGCCTAGCATCCTTGCAGTAAGGGAAAATGAACCTTCCAGGCGTGACTGACAGGATTCACCAAAGCCCAGCAGTCTCAGTCTTTATCTCAGCGTCCCCAGCATTGTCAGCCATCTGCTCCCTTGTATGTGATTCTGTGTCAGTATAAACATAATACCATTCTCCCTGCAGACTGCTGGAGTAGCATTGGGAAACGGTACAGTTCTAGGACAGCACGCCGCTTTCACCTCACGACTTTCACACTCTCTTGGTACACTAACCGTACATCCCGAGGCGTATGCAAATACCCATTTATAGTAAGAAAAGTATCATTTAAGCTTCAGAACCTAAAATATCCAGTCTGATTTCTTTAAAAAACGCATATTTCATTTGCTTTCATAAATAGTAAGGAAAACAACCTATAAGACAGAAGCAGAGCACCTAGGAAGCCAGATAAGAAACGGAGAGCATCGGAAAGTCATTTCCAGTACAGGAGAACAGAGGACAAACTTGTAGAGTTTTACTTAGAAAAGTTTGAGCTGTCTCTGCTTTTATCTTGGTCAACTGAAAATACGTCTTCTCTGTTCTCTTCTCTTCTCCGGTCCCTTCCCCTGAGTTTAGGGTTTGTGACACATATAGATATAAAGTAACAGGTTTAGATCAATGTGGAAAACGATAGGACATGTCAGAAGTTTACAAATGTGGTGCTTTTGCTTCTGCTATCTACGGAAGTAGGCTTACTAAGGGACATGCACTGTTATTGCTAAAAGTGACCTGAGAACCCATGGGTAGAGTACGTTAAGGCTCCTGGGCACAGGAGTAAGCAAGGGGCTAAGTACTCCGCATGATACAAAAATACGGAGCTTTGAATCTGTGAGAGGGCCCAGAGCTGAAATGAGCTCCCTGAAGCATACAGTAAAGAGGTGACCAAACAGCAGGTGTGTCTGATGAGAGTCTGAGAAGGGGTGGGCTAAGGCCAGAGGCAGGCAGCAGTGAGAAACTCCTGGTGGTGCGATACAGCTCAGGGGGGCAAACTCCTCCACCAGTGGGTCGGTAAGTACATACCTGCACTTTTGGAGCCCTGCAGTCTCTGCTCAGCCCTGTGGCTGCAGTGGGAAAGTAGCCACGGGCAGTAGGGAAATGAATGGGTGTGACTGTGCAGTGACGCTTGAGGAACAGACCTAGGTGGCCTCTGGCTGGCCATAGACAGTAGTCTGCAGGTCCCAGGACAGTTACTGTCTGCTTCCTGACCTGTGATACGCAGTTTTATGTCATGCCACTCTAAGTCGCAGTCCTATTTTTTTTGCACCCCATTCGTTACCTAGTGGCCTATAGTGAGGCTGCACGTGGGAGGTGGAACAATGGGTTGGTGTGGGAGGAAACCGCAGTGGAGGACAGGAAGAAGAGTCACAGGAGGCCACGGGAGGCAGAGGATTCAGTGCAAATCAGAACTCAGGGAAGAAGTCAAGTGAAAGCCCAGGTTTACGCATTAACGGAGATCAGAGAGCTTGGAGGCACACCCAGGCAGCACAGGCGGGGGCTGCCAAGGACACAGAAGCATGTTACCGCTCACACTCGTAGCATGCATCACAAAACATAGGATGCTTTCAGAATGCAGCGCCAGCTGGAGGGCTGCCAGAGCCCTCAGCAGGACTGTCAGAGTGGAAGTGGAAGTGGGGACTCTCCAGAAAGAAGCACACACGCCGACACACACGCCTACTCCCAGCCCCTTAGGAAGTTTCTACCTTCTTTGCCGTCACTGGGCTTCCTAGCATAACTGTCTACTTCAATGCCGTTCCCATCTTTAATATTTACGCTCTTGCAACATTTTGAATTCAGTGTTATGGGTAAGTACCTGCCGTCCTCTGGGCTTGTTGGCTGACTTGGAGGCTTGACACATTTGCCTTCTGGAGGACACAAATGGACGCTGACTACTTTAGATATTTCATCTCTGTTATTGCCAATTGGCGGAGAAGAAAAAACAGAAGACTATCTTAGCCATGTTTCAGTTTTAAAGGAATCGATAACTTTCATTGTGAGGGTTTAAGGTTTACTATACTTTGACTGAAGCTCCTCTCATCTTTAAGTCTAAAAGACTTACCCAAGCTCCTCTTTCAACACCAACTGAAAGCTTGAACCGGGAGATAATTCTAAAACCGTTGTGCACACTGTGTCAGGAGACTCTAAGTTTTTATAAATAGGTATTCATGCATTACAACCAAATATTTTGCTATTTCTGGAATAATCTGATTAGTACATGGGGTTCACCAGGAGATTCTGACAAACTTCACAGTGCAAATGGCTTTCGGCACTGCAACCTGACACAAGGCTTCCTCTCCCTCCAGGAGAGGAGGCGCATGTTCTGTGTTGTGTTCCGGTGGCAGCCACACTTAGAGACAGCAGGAGCTGTCAGGAGGTGCAGCTGTCCCCCCTCCCCTTGGGCTCCACACCCATGCACTCAAGCAAACACGGAGCAAAAGTATTGGAAAAACACATTACATGTGTGCTGGACACATATGGACATTTTCTTGTCCCAAGTACCTAAACAATACAGTATAACAAAAATTTACACTGTCTTGTTGTTATTGTGGGTAATCTAGAGGTGATTTGTGGTATATATGAAGTCCTAATAGTATCCACAGGGGTCCCACAGTCAACCAATCACCTTTGGATAGTAGGACTGACTGTCTAAGAACTGGAAGTAAAAGGAAATATCTAATCACTTCTTAATGTCAATAATAACAATAATGTATACAAAATTCACAGTATACACCATGAAACCGGAACAAATTAAATGAACAAATGACTAAATGCATTTCCAGCTCACTGAGAAGTTTCTAACTTCCTTGGCGTCAACAGCCTTACTAGGGCAATGTGCTATTCAGATTGTTTCTGTTTTCAATATTTTGAAGTTGTTGCCAACATCTGAATTCAGAATGTGTACAGGTACCTGCTGTCTTCCTGGCTTGTTAGCTGAGCTTGAGGATGAACACAGTCACCTTCTTGGGGACATAAGTGCACATTCACTTCTTTAGATTTTTCATCTTCATTGTTGCTGATTGGCAGAGAAGGACACAAATAGGAAAACTTACCTTAGTCATGTGAGTTTTAGTTCTGAAACAACCTCATTTTGAGATTCAAGGTACAATTTGACTCATATTCCTGATAGCTTTACAAGATATTGAAAAGAAAAACAAGACCCAAATCTCCTCTTTCAGTACTAATGGAAAACTTGGACTAGGAGAGAATTCTAAAGCCATCCTGTACATGTGTCAGAAGACTCCAAGTTATTTATTGACAGGTGTCCATGTCCTAATACATTTTGTTATTTTTAAAATAATTTGATTAGTAAATGGGGTAAATGGTTTAGTAAATTAGTAATTAGTAATTTTAGTAAATTAGGAAGTGGTTCACCAGGGGATTTTGACGAACTTCACAGTGCAAATGGCTCCCAGCATTGCAACCTGACACAGGCTTCTTTTCCCTCCAGCAGAGGAGGTTCATGTTCTATGTTGTCTACTGGTGACAGCCACACTTAGAGACAGCAGGAGCTATCAGGAGGTGCAGCCATCCCCGCTTAGGCTCCACACCCATGCACTCACCAAACACAGCAAAAGCATTGGAAAAACATTACAACTGTGCTGGACACGTATAGACTTTTTCTTGTCATGAGTACCTTCACAATATAGCTATTTACACTGTCTTATGGGTATTATAAGTAATCTAGAGATCATTTATGCTTTATGGCAGAGTACATAAATAATATCCAGAGGGGCCCTACAACCAATTACCTTTGGGTACCAAGGTCTGGCTGTGAATAACAGCTGGAAGTAAAGGAATTATTTAGTAACTGTTTAATACCAATAAAAATAATCCTATATAAATACAATCTAATCTGAATCTAATTTCTGATACTCCTTACCAGGGAGACACTGTATTAAGTAAGGTAGCAACTCTTATCTTCATTTCACTGGCTAGGAAGATGGAGTTAGGAAGGGTAAGTGTCCTGCTCGGGATTTCATAGCTAGTAAGGAGCCAGGAACTCAGGCCTCTGTGATTAGGAGCCCACGCTTAGCGGCAGTGCGGCACCCCCCGGGGGGTAACTTAGTAAGCACTTCATGTTATAGAAGTGAAATAGTACATCCTGGCGCCTATAGACTGTGTATGAGTGCTGGCTTAGGACTTAAGAACAGATGCACATAAAAGTCAGTCCCTTCACCCATCCCTTCACTCAGTTCCTCTTCACTCCCAGGACAACCTAGAAACACACCAGTACTTGGGACAAAGAGGAAGCCTGAGAGTCTGGCCCACAGTTACTCAGGGTGAAGGACCATGGACCAGAAGAGGAGAGGGCTGGTGACTCAGTGGTCAGGTGGATAGTGCTAGAAAGTGCTCTTGAGTCACAGTGGCACCAGGGGGTGGCCAAAGGCGCCCTCAGTGACAACCTACTGAATGCACAGCTCTCTGGTTGCTGACTGGGAGCAAATATGAACCTGAGAAAATGCCTTTACGGAGGAGGAGGACCTGGAGATTTTTGTTACTCCGACGTCACTGCACCACTGTCAGTAACAGACAAGGATAAAGGGCTCTGAGTGGAGACAGTTTTGCTTATGAACATCAAGCTAGTGGGGCAAAATCACAGGAAGAACTTGCAAGTCTGTGTGAGTGGACAGAAAGATGGTTTCCACTGGACCTCCATATGTGGAGATGCCCTCGAAGAAAGAGTTTAATTCTCTTACAGGCCAGTCACTCAAAAGAGAGTAAAAAGGGATTGATTGTATGCCATTCTCTGAAAGGATACTAGTTCAATATTCCAGAAGAGCTGAAATAAATCCAGCAAAATGTAGGGAGTAGAAGCAGAATATTGCAAGAGAAAATAAACATTTTAGCTTTGTACCATACACAGTTCTGGAAACTGAATTTCAGTGACACAGAATTAAAATTAAAAATGGGTAACTGACATTTTCAAAGGGCTAGCATATACGAGTTCATGATTTTGAGAATTTATCTAACCTAAAGCCCTGCTTCCTAACAATTTCTTTCTGGTATAATTTTAAGCAAGCCATGGACTATCTCTGCACCCCCCCAGAGTCTTCTGTGTTTTAAACTAACAATATCATTGCACTTACTTGCCTTTCAGAGTTGGTTTGATACCACGGGAAATAATAAATGGGAAAGGGCTTTGTAAAAAACATGTTACCTGTTACTACTACTGCTGAACTACTGCAGAAGTAGACCAAACACAGGTGGCCCTGCTCACAGGACTTGCTGGTCTGGGAGGTGGGGTGGCGAGTGGGATGCAGGACAGGAAGGCAAGAGATGATGTCCACAGAGCATAGGAAAGGCCAAGGTTGGGGGAGCGAGGCAGAAAATACACAGAGTACTCAGATATTCTGAGTGTAGGAAATCTGAGGACTAAGAAGGTATGTGAAATCAGCAGTCATGTCATACAAGTTAAAACAGATTTGTTTTTACCGAATTCAATACAATGGACTGAATGCACCCCCTCCACCCCTATTTATACGTTGAAATCCTAAGCCCCAGTGTCGTGGTATTAGGAGGCTGGGCCTTCGCAAAGTAATTAGATCGTAAGGGTGGAGCCCTCATGATTGGGATTAGCGCCCCTATGAGAGATCTCAGAAAGCCGCAGCATCTCTTTCTGCCACATGGGGGCGCAGCAAGCCGTCTTCCACCTGCCAGACAGGAGTAGGTCCTCCCCAGAAACCGAATTTACAGATGCCTTAATCCTTGACTGTTCAGCCTCTAGAACTGTTGCTCAAACCACCTGTCCACTGGGTTTTTGTTACGGTTACTCATATAGACTGAGGTAGTTGGCGTGTTAAACACTGAGCATCCTTGAATACTGGGCTAAGTTTAGGACAAATTAAAAGGTACTGTTAAACTTGGTAGAGTGATAGCAGGCTGCTTCCTCCGGGGTACCACTCTGAGTGACGCTGAGCACATGCATTCATGGTTTAGTGAAAATGTATTAAACACCTCTTTATGTTGGGGAGGGCTTGTTAGGGATCCAGTGATGAAGATAAGACAAAAATTCTTGACCTCATAGAGTTTACATTTTAGTGGAAGGAAGGAGACAACGAGAAACTTATGAATTATAATAAAATGGGTAAGGCTTCAAGAACAGAGCAGGTAAGACAAATTCAACGTGTGAAAGTAAAGGGGCTACATCTTTAATAAGACAGTTAAAGTGGGAGTGTTTCAGAGCAGGCAGGACTGTTTCTGTGACCGGATTCCTTCTGTTTCTGTCTTGTTTTAGTTTATTCACGTACCTTCAGCCTGTTTAGATAGACCTAGCCTGGCCTACTGCAGGCCATGCCTGACCCTAGGTGGCCCACAGAGCAGGCCATCTCTTTCTACACAGTTTTGTGGTCATTTTAGCTCTCAAAAGAAGCTGCTCATCTGGCTGATGACCCTGAAGGTCTTCTCCGTCATGGCTCATGTGTGACTTGCTCTTCCTTTACAGTAAGAACATCCCTACCTGTGTCTTCCTGTGGGCCAAGCGCAGGCCCCAGGTGAGAAGCAGCCCTGGTCATCCTGGCACAGATCGCTGACTTAGCAGTGGCTGCCACTCTAAGCAGGACTGATGCGCGGTCAGCCCAACTGCTTCCGCACAAAGGGACTTCCGCGTCTGATGATTTAACAACCTTATTCCCAATTTCCTGATTTTAGTTATACAGTATTTCCAACACAATATTAAATAGTGTGTTTTGATCTCAGCGTACTATTCCAAGGGTACAACACATTGACAAAGAAAGTTTAGAAAGTGTTCTGAAAACTTCATAGGTTGCAGATAGAATAGGTTTCACCATGAGTCACTTAAGATGTTTAGGAGGTTGACACCCTGACCTTTGTGGCTAAAAAGAACCAGCACTGCTTCCTCTCCCACATTCATGGCTGCCCCTGGTCAGAGGATTAGCTACGACAGAGACATCACACTTCTTTTAAAGGATGCAGGGAAAATTCCTGTACTGGAATTGAACCCAGGGTCTTACTCACACTAGGCAAATGCTCTACCATTGAGCTACCTCCCCAGCCCAGAAGGCAGGTTTTAGAGATGGGAAACAAAGAGACACTATGCATCCTGAGGTTGTTCAGGTTGGACAAGGCAATCATTTCTAAGGAAATCTAAGACATGGTTATTGAGTCTTGTGTATGCTTAAGGGTAATGGAGGACATGACCATGGGTGAAATAGCTGGACTTGAGAATCTGGGCCTCCGGGTGATTCGTAAAGATGCAGAATGAAGAATGTGCTTCCTAACGACAGACTGCACACATGACAGTCTGCACACATGACAGTCTTGTGAGTGGTGATCATCTAGTGGCGTCACGGCCTCCTCAGTTTGTGTAAGGAAACTTGGGTGTTGAAACAACAAGGTCACATAATGACACATTCCTCTCAGAGTGCATCCCTGTGGAGGTCACCAGGGTGACTCCTTGAAGGAGGAGCCATTGCCTCCCTTTTGGCTGAGCCTGACCCTATTTTTATGTATTAATATGCACAGAGCCAGCTAGGACTTTTTCTTATCCCTTCGATTGGCTTTAAGCAGTGCAAACCGGTCCAGTGGAGGTGCTCGCGTGCAGTCTTTGAAACCAAGATGACAGGGCACTGTTTCCCTGCCCCCTTGGAGCTCCCACATAAAACATGCATGAGCTGGGGTGAGGCAGGATGGAGAGCTATGCTTCACGCTGTCGGCTGGGATGGACTTCCCAGGGCATAAAAGATGACACCTCAGAGCTGAAACATGGACCCCTGAGCATCACATTCTACCTCCGCTGCATTACGCAGATCACTCTTTCTGCATGTCCTTCTCTCTGCATACTGCAGCAGTGATTTCAGGCCTCCTATACAGCCCAGCTCACAGCACTCAGGTATTTCCCCAAAAATCTCAGAGTCACTCATCCTCAAGCCACTCCCTTCTTCACAAATTAATAAAATCTTGGTTTGGTCCTGGGTCAAGGCCTCTGTTCTGGTTAATCATCCTGGCCGGACACTGGACCTCCTTGATTCCCCACCATTTCGGATATATCACTGTGTCTTTATTTACTCTGGGTGGCACTGGGAGTGATATATTGGAATGAACAGGATTCCAATAGCTTTTCCACGAGATTACAAATATAAACTTCCTGGACTGAGAAAGGACTGGGCGGGGCTTTCTATACATCCCAACTACTGGCCAAACATGACTGGTTACAAGAGAGGTGGTGAGGATCAATTATTTTTCCTGGGTGTTTTAAGTACAGATGGGTTCAGACACAGAAAAATAAAAGTCTCAAAATTTTTAATTCAGCCTTAAACTGAAAAAAAAAACCTAACTGAAAAAGTTTAGTAGTATTTAATGAGGAATTTTAAAAAGTGGATTGATAGAAATACTTCTGTTAATGTAAAGCATTAGGCTATTTTCTCTTTTTTTTGTAAGCAACCCTGGAAAACGAATATTTTTGAGTCACAAAATATATAGAATATTAGTTAGGAAAGATAAAGATTTATCTTAAACATAAATTTCCACTGATTCCTTGGGTTTTTGTTTTGTTTTGCTTTTTGTTTTTTGTGTGTCTTTTTGAGATAGAGTCTTACCATGCAGTTCAGGCCGGCCTTGAGCTCACTTTGCAGCTGGTCTCAAACTCATAACAATCCAGTCTTGAACTCACAACAATCCTCCTGCCTCAGCCTCCTAAGTGCTGGGATTACAGGCGTGAGCCACGATATCTGACTTTGTTTTATTATGAAGTTGAGTTCCTTACTAGGTTGTTTACAAGTCTACTATGACAATCTTTTTAAAAAGTCTACTAGCATCTCTGTGAATACTAAAACTTCAGTTTCTGCAAAGATTGTTGTGGGAAACTGCGTGGTTCAGAATGTTTTTACTTAAAGGATCCAAAGCCTCATTAGCTCCTTTTGAAAAACTTCTGCCTACTATCTCTTTTCTCCATTCCTTCTTAATGCAGTAGCTCTAAGAATGCCCTTAGTATCACATGTATTTCCTCCAGTGCAAATACTCCTCTACTTTATGCAGCAAGGGCCTCCTTTAGAAGAATTACCGTGGCTGTCTGTGCAGTATGTTGTGGTTGTTGCTGAGGCATTCTTTTGCTTCCCTGTGACTTCTAGGAGGAGCAAAGGCAGATTGCACATTCTTGGAGAATGTGGTTGTACTCACCCTTTTCTGTACCTTAGAAATATCCAACAGGAAACAATTATGGCTAAAATAAAGAAGATCACACCACAGGAAATGCCTAGTCCAAAAAACAAAAACAAAGTAATTAAATGCATGAAAAATATCCAGGAGTTTCAAACTGTATCTTAATATTTTGTCCCACTAGAGGTTGCCACTGACCTCCCCACCCCAGGGTGCTCTGCCGCTAAGCTACACCCTCAGTCCTTTTTTATTTTGAGACAAGATCTTATTAAGTTGCCCAGATTGGTTTGGAATTCGCATTCCTCCTGCCTCAGCCTCCCAGGTAGCTGAGATGTCAGGCATGTGCCACTATACCTGACTTGCCAATTATTATTTTTTTGTACAGATATAACCCTAGCCAGGGATATAGCTCAGCAGCACAGCACCTTCCTGAGGTCATGAGTTCGATGCTCGGTACCAAAACTAAAAATGATATAACCCTAAATTCTTCTTTCCTCAGGTTCACACAGCATTATTCTTATACCCACAGGGTTATAGTTAAGGACTGGGCAGAGCAGTTTTGTAACCTTTAGCCCCCTTCGCAGATAGCTGGAAAACAGCAGTGGGGCTGCTGGGCCGTGGACCCACCAGGTCTTTTCTATATGACGCAAGACACAGGCTACTCTACGTGACAATTCTCCTGGATGCAAACTCTTATTTCAAAGTGATTTCCTTACATAAACAGACCACAGAAATGAACTCAGTGAACTGGTCTTATGGCTTTCTTTCTTTTTTTTTGTATGGCTTTCAGTTTGTATAAATAGGCATGATTACACCAGGGAGGATATTCCCCTTACAGCCACATTACAATAAAGAGTTTTTGACACTGAAGAATGATTTATTCAACAATAGAAAAACACCTTTGCTGAAGGCTACTTTCTACGTATATGGGGATAATGGTTTAGCCATACTCTGAACTATACATCTTTCCTTTTTATTTTAATTCAATTTATAAGACAAGATGTTTCAATCTCTCTTTAACATCTCACTCATGATAAGGAAATACTCACTGTTAGAGATGCTCGTGTTCCTTTGCAAACCCTTCCCAAAACTTACCAAGTATGATAACATTACGTGAGCCTAAAAGAAAGAAAAAAAAAACACAAAAACTTCAGCGTGGCACATTTCCTAATGGAACAAGAGTTACAGCTAATACAACATATTCTGATTTTTCTTCAGTACTCAGTTAAGTATCTTTTTTCTCAAATATAAGAATGCTTTGGTTTTGTTTCTATTTCACTTTATTTTGTGTACTAGGTGAAGATTTTCTCTCTTTAAATTAATAGTTTTATCATAAAGGTAATATAATTTGAGCAGCAAACTTGTAGAATGGAACAAAAGAAAAAATATCACTCATAGTCCTAATCCTCAGAAATGCTTTAGTACATTCCTATGTTAGTTATCTTTCCTGCCAGTAAGACTCAATACCTCACACTCACAATTTAAAGGAGAAACAGTTTATTGTGGCTCTCAGGAGATTCAGTCCATGGTCAGCTGGCTCCAAGGCAGGAACGGCACGGCAGAGGGCATATGGCAGAGCAAAATGCCTTAGTTCATGGCAGCAGGGAAGCAGAGCAAGAAAACAGTGCCAGAGATGAATGGGTGAGGGACTGTATCTAACATAACCTGTTCTAGTGGATGGATCATAGTGTACTCAATGATTTCTATGGCATATTTAAATTGTGACTAGTCTTTGTCATGAAAGTCAATAAAATGAATAAAATATCTTTATATTTTATATTATTTCATTAGATTAGATTCCTGGAGAGGGTACATGTTATGAATATTTATATTATTTTCTTCGTTCATTGCGTGATTGTTTTTCATAGGAGTTTTTGCCAATTTACAGTGAGGCTTTCAACCTGCAATGCTATTGGTTTCATTGTATCTTGCTTTTATTGGGAGTTCACCTAAAACTTTTTGTTGTTAATGGGGGAGAAGTCACCTTGTTCTTTCTTTTGCATTTCTTCAGCTCTACTGAGGTTAAATAGTTAGCATGTATTTATGTGCCAAAGTAAAAAGATATCTACACCCTTTCTCCAACTCTTGCTTCTGCATTTCCTCCCTCTCACTGGACTATGCTGTGTTGAACAATGTAGAGCTGGAAACTCCATTTACTTTAGAAATGGCATAGGCACTTTTGTGATAGAAGAAGACCCAGAAAGTGAGGGGAGCAGAAGGGAACAGAGAAGCCAACTTATGCTGGATCTTCTGAGGGAAAGTGTGGGTGGGGAAGAGAGAAGTGAGGTTCTAGGAAGGCAGTTGCTCTAATGATTGTGACCCTGGGGGACCCTGGGGACAAATGGATTTTAGGATGTTTTCCTGAGTGCCATATCACACAATCTTTCGGGGAAATGTCTCAGTTGTTACATCTTTTCTGGAGTTGAACTGGTTTACCTTGCATGGAACACTTCACGTTGGTCTTGAGACGCATGCTTAACTTGTGTTACAGATGCTCATACTGGCAATAAGGAGGAGCTCAGGTCACCCCTATTCTGAGGTAGACTTGGCTGAGTCAGGCTGAACTTGTGGGCTCATCAAATGGGCGTGTGGTAGAAATTCATTCTTTGATGCCTTCCTTAGAAGCTGCCTTTCCGACGTGGCTTGCTCTAGAACTCCTCATGGGCTGTCATTCCAAGCCTGCACCCTTCATGATTTGCTTCCTGGTGTCTTTTTTAGAAAGGTCCAGGACTGGTATTTTCAGCAGTGTCTCCTAAGACACTTGTTTGTTTTCTGTTTTCTGTGATCTCATCTTTTTTGACTCTTTCACAAAAAATCAAAGACTTCAAAGTTTAATAACAGGCCAGGTAAAGAGGCTAGGAGTATGAGTGGAATGGGACTGATGTACTCTGGGTCATAGTGCAGAGGGACAAAACATTCCCAGGAGGACTTGACACTAAGGTCTGAGTTCCAAGAACCCGCTGGTTAACAGTCATTTGGTCCATTCTTACTTTTGTGTGCATCTCTCCATCTACCTGGGGAACTTAGCTTCGCTTGTGACCGTGGCCTAATAGCTCTCTTGCCACTATGACTAATACTGGCATGCTCTGTCTTATTGAATTAGATATTTAAAACCTTTGCCTATTTATTTATTGTTAAAGTACACAGTCTCTACTGGTATGTTAGAGACTATTCGGACCCAGGATACTACATTTTTGAAATTACTTAAATCCTTTGTGTCTTAGTTTATATATCTGGCTAATAAGAATACCACCTTCCTCATAAGTTGTGTGCATTCTTAGAATCTATCTTTCCATCTATCAGTCACTACCTAGTCTTTGAAGCATATGAAGTGCTCAGTATAAATTAACTTTTACAGTTATTACTATTACTATAAACAGCAGTACTGCTGTTTATCTTATTAACCTTTCATTATGTTTTCCAAATATTTCCCATCTAGCCAATGCTTTCTTTCAGAGCACCAAAGTTCTAAGTGAAATTGATCAACAGGTAAAAAAGTTTAACATCTTTTGTGATATTTTCAATCATATTTTGGCTCAAAATTTGGAATTTTGTTTTTCTTTTTTAAAGTGCTGGGGATCAAAGCCAGATTTTTGAGCATGCTAAGCTCAGAGGCTACCTGTTCTACTGAGTACACCCTCAGCCCTGGTTGTTTGATAAAGAGGCTTTTAAAAATTTTTATTTCTTTATAGCTTGATTTTAAAATATTTTAGCTCTTGTTAACTTTGTATTTAAGACTTACAAAAGTTTTAATTTTTTCTGATGCTAATTATATTATTTAATAATTTTCTTTCTCTTTATAACACCTCTATTATTATACCTGTAAAACAATTTCACTTTATGCATAATAACTTTTTATCTTATTTATAACAATTTTCTCCACTTGTATGTTTATTTTGGTGTTGGTGCAAAGTGAGTCAGGTATTCTCATGCTCAGGCTGGTTCTTCAATAAACTGAATGACCTGTCAGTTCAGCAAGGCTCTCAGAACCTCTTTAGACAGTCAGTTACCTAATGAGCTTTTTGCCAAAGAAGAATATAATTTGCTATTAAGGGGATGGTGAATTTATAATTTAGAAACATTAAAGTAGTTAACATATTTAAGGGATCAATTGTAAAAAATGGATCATGGACAATCTTTGCATTTACCATGTATTATAAATAAGAGCCTTAAGAGCTGGGAGAGGGGCAGGTCTAGCATTAACTCAGATTAAGAAATGTTATTCATTATTAATTGCTCACCTGCCCCTTGACCTGAACAAGTTGTCTTTTTTTAAATCTCCCAGCTCTCTCAAATTAGCAGCAGAGTGCGCCTCTACTTCTGAGCTCAACACGATTTCCAAATCAGCTTGCCTTTGTCCCAGTACTAGCTTAACACCCTGCGGATCGCAACCTTGAGGAGCTGGCCTGCTGCTGCTGGGGTGGCTCTCTCTGCCCCATGCGGCGAGCATCCCTTGAAAGCCTACACTACCGCGGATGTATTCCTGGCTTTTAAGGCTTACAGGTTATAAATCAATCCTTATGGGACAGACAAGAATAAGGCACTTGGGGCTTCCAGAGCATCTGATGGGTGCAAGTGTGAGGAGAGAGGGGGCTTTCTGAGAAGCAGCAGAGACTTATAATCCTTGACTCAGTGTAGGGAAAAGAGACCCTTTAATTCCTCCTTGGTTCTTATGGGGCCTCTTGGGCTAACCTAGGAAACAAATTAACGTGCCAATGCCTAGTGACCCATTTTTGGAACACAATGAAATGTATTATCTTCAAATTCTTGTTCCTTGAATTTCTCACATGAAAATTAAAAACCAATTTCAACCTTCAGCATAAATGGGCTAATACAAGGGTGATAAACAGGAGAAAAACACACGTTTTATTAAATTTGCATGTTAATCAAAGACCTTCACAAGAAAGCAAAATACAAAGAAATTACCTAAGCAAGATGCTTTTACTTTTTAGACAAAGAACAAGAAATTTGTGAAGGCACGAGAGGTCAAATGGACCTCTGGACTAGGGCAATTCTATGGCTAGCAGGAGGAATACATAGTTGGGGAATGTAAAAGCTAATGCAACACAAAATTATTCCAATGAATTTATTTATTTGGGTTTTTACAGCCCCAATTTTCAATATCTACCGATCAAGGTGATTTTCCTGCCTTGGTATGGGTAAGACACCCTTCTTAAAACGATTTCTTTTGGTAGTAACAGGGATCAAACTCAGGGCTTGGCAAGTGTTGCATCGCTGAGCTACACCTCTGAATCTTCCAAAAAAAAATGCTTATGTCAAATGGCCCTTTCTGCAGTTGTCGTTCTTCAAGTGACTTCATTTTTTTTTTTTTTTTTGCGGTACTGGGGATCGAACTCAGGGCCCTGCGCTTGCTAGGCAAGCGCTTATTCCACTGAGCTATATCCCCAGCCCCTCAAGTGACTTCAGCTTGAAAGAATCAATGCAGCACTCAGGCTTGTCTTGAGGCAGAGTGTCCCCAAGCCCTCTCCTAGCACGTGCTGTAAACGTCGCAGCATGCTTGGTGTCAGTATGGGTGAAGCATGAACACTACCATGCCGAAAAGGGCTACATCCCCCAGGCGCGGGTACTCACGAGGCGTACAGCTGGCCAGAGGAGGGGCCCATGTGCCATCCACTTGGCACTGGCTCCGGGGAGGGCCTTGCACTGTGTACCCGTCCTTACAGTGCAAAATTATATTATCTCCACGGTGATACTGTCGTGTTTTGAACTCCTCCAGGATGCCATTCATAAATGCATCTGGGAGGCTGCACTTTACCTCTGAAAGTAGAAAAATCCAAAGCAAATGGCTATGTTGCTGTTATTTGAAATCACCCATATTAGACTGGCAGCCCCAAACTTACTTAGCTTTCCACAAAGATGTGGCATGCTTTCTATCAAGTATTCTTGACCCTTCCCCACCTTAAAACACCTTATGCCTTAAAATTCTCTGAGTTTTATTCCTTATGTACAGTAAGGGGCTATGGAATATACTTGATTATCAACAGCTTTGCAACTGGGAAGTTGTAGAAGGACCAGAAGTTTGGACGACTACGGATCCACTGAGGTCTGCCTTAAAGACGTAGCAGTACGGAGTTCACCCTCTCCAGGGATACGGCCCAGACTGGTATATTTTGCTCATGACTTAATGTACATTTCCGTCCCATTTCTATATAAACAAGTAAGTCATGGTTCTGAATTTAAAATATCACTTTTAAACAAAAGAACAAAACAAAAAAAGAAAAACTTAAAAAGATTTAAAACCAAGAACAGTGCTATCATACTTAATTTATGTCTCTTTTAACTCATGCTTTGATTTGCTTTTTCTGCCCAACCATCAAGAACTCACTTAATTTTAAACAAATCCTCCTTTTCCATTATAATAGCCTCAAAACCAAAAAGCCCACATTTTTCTCTTTATCAGCACCAGTTAGGTAAAGTGTTGCTTCTTCAAGGTGCTGTGCTCTTTCCTACATTAGAATATCAGAGCAGACTTGTTAAAAGTAGACTTCTGACCCCTTCTCTATGCAGAATCAGAGTCTATGGAAAGGAGCGGGAGAATCTGTCTTTTAAATACAGTTGCTGGCTCATGTGGCCAGAGCTGATGGAGGGGCACTGCCATAAGCTGAAGCATGCTTGAAGAGGATCACTGTTAAGACAAAATGATGTTTTTGTAAATGAAAAGAGAGCAGCTAGCCTTTTATTTTCAGAAAAAGAACCTTCTCAGAGTTTCAACTTGTATCTTTCCAATATTTTCTGAACTTTCACTTTCTTCTTAGGTAACTGATGCAAGGAAGGAAGAACTTCCAGGGGTGTGCAGAGCTGTAAGGACCTGCATTTGGTGCAACCTGTTCTTGCCAATACGCACAATTACCACGCAGTGTCTGGCCTCATTTTCTGTCTCAAGATGAGAGGCTTAGGAACAAGAAACGGATTTCTGAGACTCTGAGGAGAGGGAGGGCCGTCTCGGGGCTGACTGGTCTCTACCATCTGAAACACATTCAGGCAAGTCCAGGGCCCCTCCTACGGCATCTCTGCCCAGAGTCTTGCATTTCTTAAAAAGAGAACAGATAGTAAATAAAGAGAAAGCAAAATCACTTATAGTTTTGTGAAACCCGAGGGGCCACTTTAGAGATATTATTCGGTGCAATGTTCCAAAGCAGCTCCTAAGCTGAGGCCTGTTCTTGGACAGCCGCTCACAAGCTGTGTAACATGAACTAGTTACTGGAGCTCTCTGCCCTCAGCCCCTCGCTGTGGGACTGTAAGGGTAGCAATCCAGCGTCACCAGATTCTTCTGGCGCCAACACTAACAACTTTCCTGCAGACCTCAGCACCCTGCCTAGTCATATTATTTTTAACGCACTATTTGTAGCTTTTGGGACACTGTGAGGAAAGATTTAAACATCAGATGCTTGTGCCGAAACGATCAAGTCAGCCCCAGGCTCCCTGTACAGAAATCGAGGGCGGAGCCTACCAACAGGTGTGGCTTTTACAAGCGGATTGAAATAAGGAAATGGTCCTTGGGGAACTGTTCCATGGGCAGATACAATAAACACTTCACCTTTGGCCTTGTGGGTCACAGGGAGGCGGGACACTTGGCGATTCCGGATTTACCTGCTCTAGCCTCTTTGCTCATCTGCAGAGGGTAAGACACTGTCCTGCTTCAGGCTTTAACGTCCCTCACAGCAAAGCGCACTATCAGTCAATTATTCACCGTCTGCGGTGGTTATGAGGACCACCTGTGACCCTCTGAGGCTCTGCAGAGCCACTAGTTCACAGAAGCCTGGTGTGTGATGCCCTCTGCATTACTTGAAATTTCATCCTCAGACTTCATTTCCTGGGTAGATGAGGACACTCAGGCAGCCTCCCTTCCTGCCTTTTGTTCTTCTTTTCCCTTTCTGTTGATACTCAGCTCACTGCCTTCCCGACCTTATTAAATCAACCTCATCTCAGAGATCTCTCAGCCTTATTAGCCTTGCGCACCAGTTTTCCATAATAACTCAGGATAAGAAATAGCAAAAAATCAGATACTTGTGCAGAAATGCTCAAGTCGACTCCAAGCTCTCTGGTCAGTACAGAATATGAAGTCAGATCCCTCCACCAGGTAGCCAGGGTCACAAGTGTAGAAGAATTTCATCCCAGGAAGGTAAGAAGATACATGCACTCCAGTGTGATGCCCATTCTGGATCTTGGGTGGAGGTGGGCATGCTAAGTACACGTTCCCACAAACACAAAAGAAGACTTCTGGTTAAACACACACGTGTGAACATGTCAACACTCATATCTCTGACCACTAGAGGCACACGAAGACTTGAGACAAGTGAGTCTCCACCCATTAAGTGTAGGCTAGTGAGTGGGAGACTGATTTTCTAACTCAGACATCGGCACATAAACTCAATCCTCTGTATGCTTGAGCTGTATAGTGTGTCAGGTAGAAGCCCCGCAAGTACCTGAGCCACCCACTCAATGCTGTTCTATCCTTCTTGGAGAGTGGAGAGCCAGAGTGGGCCATCACAGTCACAAATGAGCCTCAGGTGGTTAGGGACTGTCATTTAAAGCCATGCAAATATGTGCAAGGAATGCACTCCAGAGACTGAGAACACAGCCCTACCCTCCACTTCTGCAAGGCTCCTGAGCTCCCTGTGTTCACAGTGAACTCAACAGCCATGCAATCAGTGGCTCCCACGAAACACTAGGGAGTAACAAAAGTATCCATGCCTAGATCTGAGTTCTGTAGCCCTATCAGTTCTGAAGTAAATTATGACACTGATGTGTGTTATTCTGCTCACCATACCCATCTCTTTAGTACAAAGACAACCAGTGGTGGAGATGTCATAAGAGTTATTTTCTTTGACACTTCCTTTCAATTCTTTGAAAATATTCTCTGTGAAATCTGGAGCTTACTGGTTCTCCCCACTCTCCATATCGTCCTACACTCTCACCCCACAGGAGAAGCTAGCAGAGTGTCACCAAATTGAGCTACATCAACTTTGGCTATTTTTAAATATTTTTCTGATAAGGGCTAGGCTGGTTTTGAACTTTTAGGCTCAAGAGATCTTCATGTCTCAGCCTCCTGAGTGGTTGGTACTACATATGGTTACTACCAAGCCCAGCTGGAATGCTACAGATTAAGGCACAGTGTGGTACATCTAGAACCCATCTGTCATTCACATGGGAGGTAGCTCTGTCTCTACCATGTATGATAAAGCCATGTTTATCAGCAAAAATGACTGCCCCTGTGAGACTATGGAGATTGTTGCCTAGATTATTAGCCCACTAGAACATATGGAAGTCGGTACTGACCCAAAGGAATGGAAAGTTCACAGTGAGGGGCAGGGCCACTCCAAATCCCATTGCCTTCACTGTCACTTGTGCAACGGATGGTGCTTTCCCCAATGAGGCTGAAGGTCATCCCTCTGTCTGGGTGGGTGTCGCATGTGTAGGCTATTTCTTCTCCATAAGGAATATCTCCCAGAGAAGCACCCGTGTGCCTCCCATTGAGGATAGCTGGAGGGTTTGGACAGAAGATTTCTAGGAAGAGGAGAAGAGCTTTAAGTTCTATTAGGGGATCAATCAAGACAATGAACATGAAAATGGTGCTCTGTCCCTGTGTTATGGCTGAGTTTTCAGTGAATTTGGAGGATGAGATTTTTAACAAACACTTGCTTGGCTACTTTACATCAGGCACAGTAAGAGTCCTGGGTTGACCATGGTGCATGGCAGATGGGGTTTAGTTTACAGACACCTTAAATTAGAGGGCAGCTTTGGGAGCACTTAACAGTATCTTTGGTAAATGTTTCTTGGTGACTCAAGGCCATATCATCAGTACCAATAGCAAATACGCAGTGGTGTCATCTGCTACGCTGGTAATTATGGAGCGCTTCCTGTCCAGATTCTACAGCTCTAGAGACTGTTTTTTCCCCCACCAAACTACCAGCTGTCATTTTTTCCACTCTCAGTGTGTATATGTTTGAAACAGGTCCCTCCTTAAAACTAATTTGATGTTTCTAATCCGATGTGAATTTGGGAACAGACATCTAAGTTTATCAGAATTGTGCATATAAACACGTAAGAGCCTTGGCATACCCATGATTAATTTCTTATGTGTAAAATTTGCTTATCTGTGATTATCCTAAGCATGGCTATATACTTATTTTCAGTAGTATGTGTCTCTGGGAGGTTGCATTTGTCAGATACCTGAGTTTCCTGTGTATTGAATGTCTTTATAAAATTTCCCCTAATATTTACCATATTATATCCAGAGGGGTTACTAGTGAAATGAACATTTTCCTGATCATTAGAAAAAAGGAATTTAAAAAATTAAGTCTTGCCTTGAGAAATTAGTAAAGTCTTGGTGCCTAAAATCACTGGATAACAGGTGAGTCTGTGAGGCAAAGGCTGGGGAGAAGGAAGAGGAGCTGTCCCAGGCCATGCAGGCATCCTCCCTACTCACGTTCACACAAGGGGACACTGCTGTTCCAAAGGGTCCTCATGTTATCCAGGACACAGTGACTCACAGAGTTGCCTTGTAACCGGAACCTAAAAGAAAGTAGGTTTATACCCTTGTTTTTATTATTTTGTTTGGGATATTTTCTCTTTAAAATTAAAGAAAAAAACAAAAAAAAATGTACGTACAAGGAGAGCTAAGTATATGCTGATATCTATTGGCTTATTGAAAGGAACAGTTAATGCTTAATTTTTTCCCCCTCTCTCCTGACCAATTTTGCATGCTAATATCTGGTAATTGGAACAACTAACTTGAAGACAACAATATGCAACATAACAACCATTGCTGAACTCTGACCATCTTGTTTAATGAAGCTCTGTATCATTTCTAATTCTTTTTATTACTTATTATTGTCTTTAATTGTTTGACCAGTCTTGCATTCTTACCTCTGGTAATCTGAGGAACCTCACTGAAGATAACAATATGTAATAAAACAACCATCGTTAATTCCTACCATCTTGTTTTGAAATTCTGTATCATTTTTATTGTTTTTGTATTTTTTTTTTGGCTTGATTATTGCTATTTTGATATTGTTTTCTTTTTTCTCTTTAAAATAAAAAAAAGTGGGGGACTTCCAGTAAGATGGTGACCAGGTAATCAGCAGAGAAAGATCCCCCTGGAGGGTCGACAACCAGATACTGAAATACAGCAACATGAGAAAGACAAGGAGAGAAATGGGTGCCCTGGTACCCTGGACCCAGGAAATATCTGAAATGGAAATTGAAACTCTCAAAAAGAGCAAACAAAACCTCCCCAGGAAAAAAGGCTCAGAGGGCCGCCATGGCGCAGTTAGAGGAAGAGGAGGCAGAAAAGGAAGGAGCCACCGCTCCATACACACCCTCAGCCCGCTCCCTCATTCCGGCACTCAGAGCTTCAGCCTCAGAGGCCCCTCCTCTTGGAAGCATCCCCAATCGGCCAGGGGAGAGCGTAGTCCTGAGAGCTGGTTCAAAATTGGAGAGGAGAAAGTGCAGCCCAAAAAGGAAGCAGTGGCAGTCAGAAGGAGTGGTCAAATCCAGTGTGAGGATGGGAGGTTACAAAGGCCATTGAAACAGAATCCCCACTCTGCTGAAATCTTTCTAATCAGTGTCCTGAGGCAGGCCAGAGTCAAGGAAATCAGTGAGCAGCCCACCACACCCAGCTCTATGCCTGCTCTGAGCATACGGCCTCAGACATCTATACTGTGTGAGCAAATACCAGCAAAGAGTAGCAGAAAGCGCTGGAAGGACCCCAGGACCACAGTAATTCCCAGGGATCCAGTAAAAAAACAAAAGGGAGCTGGAGCACAACAGAAAGAGTGAGCTGCAGATGGAGGCAGGCTACATGGCCCCACACCCTTCTCACTCCAACACCAAGCAGGAAGCATGAGCTGAGTTACCAGGATTTAACTCCTACCCTGAACTCCCTCTCTGAGGACCATGAGTCCTGGTGGCTGGAGCAGGCACCATGTGATCCTGACAACAGCAGGCTGAGTCAACGGGCTTCCTGACTTACCCTAAACTACTAATATGAGCACCAAGAGAGACTCCACACTGCTTGCATATATGAAAAATGTACAAACCCATAGTGTCAAACTACATGAAAAGCAGCAGTCCTGGAGCCTGAAAGACAACAACATACTCTACACAGAAGACCCAAGAAAATCCTCCATTTCTCTCCTAGAACTAATAACTAAACTTAGTACACACCATGGACTACCATGGTGAGCACAGGCAGAGGAGACCTCATGCCACTTGTGCCCAGCATCGTAAGTGCACCCAATGCCCAACAAGATTGAGTGGTGGGATGAGGCGAAGACATGGAACTAGGGTGTAGACCTGCCTCTCTTCCTGGGGGGCCTAGTGGAGCTCCAGGAGAAGGGTGAAGCGCCTGGCACACCCTGGGGATGGGACAGAGCTCCAAAGACACTAATGGCCTATGAGGGGATACCAGGAACTTTGGTGGTGAGCTTGGAGGCCTGAGGGGGGAGAGGCCTCCCTTTGGGTTGCATGAGAGCCCTGAGGACCTAGACTGGGCCTCCCACAGAGCGGCATTGGGACAGAGTCTGGGAGTCTATGGGGCTGACCCTGCAGACTTGGATTGGCCGGGGAATGCCCACCCAGGGCATGTCCGGCGCTCTGTCCCATCTCTGGAGCTCTGCCCAGCCCCCAGAGTGTGCCAGATGCTCCACTCCACCCCCAGGGCAAGCTAGTCACTCTGCCCCATCTCCAGGGTGTGCCAGGCGCTTCACCCTGCCCCTGAAGCTCCACTAGGCTCCCAGGGAAGGCAAGGCACTCTTCCTGGCCCCCGGGGTATGCCAGGTGCTCCACCCCGCCCTTGGGGCATGCCAGGTACTCCATCCCCCCATGTCAGGTGCTCCACCAGGTCCCTGGGGCGTGCCAGGCCTCAGCCCCACCCCCGGAGCTCTGCCCAGCCCCTGGGGTGTGCCATGCCCTTTGCCTGGCCCCGAGGAAGACCCTGAAAACTCGCGTGAGCCTATAGACGTGGATATGCTGATAGAGTCTGGTGGTTCACTGTGTAACCCTGCCTACCCGACTGGATACTCGATAGCTGTGAGGGCTGGCCAAAGGGTGCTTCTCCATCTCCTGCCATAGCAATTTGTGTACACCCACGTAATATACAGCATATTTAGAAGCAGCCAAGTCTCTGCCCAAAGTAAGAGCATGAGGGAGTAAATAAACCAAAAGTGTAGTTGTTACCAGTGGGAAGACCACTGATAGGGTGGCAGAACAATGGAGGTGAAGTGGAGAAAATTGATTAATTGAACAAGCCATCATCTATATAACAGTAATAAAGATGAAGATAACATTATGTAATACAACATCCAGGGGTAACCCCCTACTATTTTCTCTGTAATCTGGTGTTTCCTTTATTGTTTTTGTGTTAACAAATGCAAAGACAACACTATGTAATATAGCATCCAGTGATGGTTCCCTATTGTCTCCTCTGTAATTCAGTATTTCCTTTATTGATTTTGTTATAACAAATACGAAGATAACACTATGTTATACAGCATCCACTGCCAATTCCCTACTATCTTCCCTATAACTTGGTATTTTCTGTATTGTTTTTGTGTTATTCTGCGTTCTTTTGTCTTAAAAATTAAAAAAATGATGTCTTTGTAAAAAATAAAGTAGGGAGCAAATGGGTCAGCCTTCCCCATTTATCCCTTTATCTGTTCATTGGTAGACTCTCAGCTTCCTCACTTCAGCCCAAAAGAACATGTAGGTTGTAGGCTTTACACTCAGCTACAAGGCTCAGTTCACGACGATCTGAAGTCAGCAGTGCCAGGGCGGTGGGGTCCAGGCGATCCTGCAGAATCCTGTACCCTGTGCCTGACAGTGTGATCAGAGCCAGTGTGCTTCATTGTTCCACACACTTCAAGCTCCACCATTGCCTGGTGAAGGCACTGAACTCAAGACCAGATTTCTGTGAGCTCAAGGCCATAACTTCAGAGCCCACTGTGCACCAGGAGCCCACGGACACCCCACTTGGCCTCATTGGTGGGTCAGGAGGAAACGTTGGAGAGAATGAGCATTGTTCTCCTCACCACACAGTGGTAAAGGGCAGCGCAGGGGCTCAAGGAAGAAACTGAAGCAAATCTCTGAGGGAAAAGAGAAGGGGAGGGCAGCAGCCTGCATGCTGAAGGGCCCATTTACTATCAGGTCCTGTTGTCCTTCTGAAATAGGCGGAAACCTGGATTCACCCTGGAACCAGAAACTAGGACCAAGGCATAGCTTTTGAAAAATGCCAATAATTTAACAAGAAATTATTTAAAAATAACTGCTGCAATGCCTATTCACTGCTTCCCACAGACCAGCAATGCCCAGTGCCAAGGGTAGCAGATGCACAGAAACCATAACCATGGCCCACTGTGATCCTACTGGGAAAGCCAGCCCTGACATAAAGGTATGAGACTGGATTAAGACAGACTCATCCACAGACTGTTACAGACTTCACTGCTGACTGGTCCTAAGTGCCTGACTGGCCCAATCCTTCTCTGGCTTATTAACTGGGCGAACAATTTCTGCTGTTAGTCATCAATCATCTTTCCTAGCACCCTTCTGTTAAGTTATGCTTTTCTATCTCCAAAACACTATGAACATGCAATTCAAGTTCCAAGCTCAAATCCAGTATTAGCAACTGTACCTCTGCTTTCACTTGATAGCAAGTTACACAAGTCCATCTCTCTGTCTCCTGAGACTGTGCCACTGAGTCCCAAACCTTACTTCAAAATGGCCCTGCCAGAAGGTTTTCTGCTAGTGAACCTACCCCCATCAGGTCAACCTTCTTGCTGTATGAGCTCTTGAGTTCAAGAGAGTCCCTTGTTAGCAATGAACCTCTGGTCTCAGACCTGTTCTGTACTTACCCTTCATTACAAGTAAAGGACACTATCGCTCCAGGATGGAGGTGAGGAGGAGATAGCACGTGACCGTTGGGGAGATCGTCGGGGAAAACGTCACATCCTTTCACTAGGAGATAAAACAGAACAGGAGTGAGGATGCCACACAAAGGATAAAGAGGGTGACCTGAAAACCAGACTAGCGTCCACGCACCTTCACAGGAGGGGGCTGCAGGGCTCCAGTCCCCCTGAGCTGTGCAGCGCAGAGAGGCAGCCCCCTGGAGGTCATAGCCTGGCTCGCAGCTATAGGACACTTCCTGCCCAGGAGAGAAGTCTTGGTAGCTTGGGGCATGCTGACCATGAGGGATTATCGGGGGTGGCTGACATTCTGTGGGAAGAACAGCCCCAAAGTTCCTCTTAGTTTAGCGGCAATGCTACTAAGCCAGAACCTTGCACAGAGTGGGTAAATCTTGCTTCTCCCATGTATTTGGATCTGGGAGTGTCCCGAAAGGGTGTACTATGGATGTGACTGTTCCCCAAAGGCACCTGTGCTGAAGGTTTGCTCTCCAGCTGGGGGCATGCGGTGGGGCCTTTCACATTCAGGACCTGGTGGAGAGTGTTAGGACACTGGGGATTTGTCCTTGGAGGGATTGTGAGACCCCCGTCTTTGCCTTCTTCACTCCCACTCCAGAGGGTGAACAATTTGTGCTGCCATATGCTCCCCACCATGAGTGAGATGCTGCCTTGTCACAGGCCCAAAGGCAATGGGTCAACTGATCAAGAGCTCAAACCTCCACGACTGTGAGTCCAAATAAGCCTTTTCTTGCCCTTGAGGTTGATTTATCTCAGGTATTTGTTACAAGAATGGAAATCTGAGTAACACAGTGGGCTTGGGTAGCACAGGGGGTGCTCGGGTGACCATTCCCCTGCCTTGATTTTACTAAGGGACAGGTAAGAATAAGGAAAAAATGGAGCGAAAGCCCACAGCTGCTAACAGAGGCAGAGAAACAGAACCCAGTTCCCCAAGCTCTCCTCCCAGTTCACCCCTACATCCACACAGCACAGCGAGAGGGCCTATCAGACCCAAGGTCACCCTCATTCACTTTGGGGGGGAGTTTATAACATCCAAGCACATTTTAACATCAGCTTAATCTGTGTCTAGTTAGAGAAGAATGGAAAACCGGCTTGGCTCTGAGCAAGTTAGTAGACACCCTTGACCTGAGATTCCCAGAGACGAAATGTGAAGTGGGCCATGATAGACAGACTCTCAGGTCTTCTTCACTCGTTCTGATTCATATTCGTCTTCATAAGACAGTTTCCTCCTTGCAATGATAGAACTCGGGCAAGAACCAAGCACTCAGGCCCAGGCTCTGATACAACTGCTTTGTAAGCCCTGGGTTTGTCACTTTGGCCCTGGACTTGGGCAATTCCTTTAACCTGTGAGAGGCCAAGCTAATGTCACAGCAAATGAGAATAACAGCAG
>PVLD010017503.1:0-41717 GCA_004027595.1 Dinomys branickii
ACTAAATTTGCATGTCTGTATATGGGTCCATACATCTACAATTCGAAGATATCAATGGATAAAGCAACAACTACTGTTGAGACCATATCACCTTGTCTATAGATTAGTTGTGATTGTACTATTTTCTATGATAATGGGTGTCTGTTTGTCAATATGTTTTTGTACTTTTATGTTTCTAAAATAAAAAAAAATAATAAAGAGGAAGCTTTACTTTGAAAAAAAAAAAAAAAGAGGACACCAAAGTTGCCAGTATTAAGACAAAATGAAATACTAAAAATGTGTTAACTATAGATAAAAAATTTTATTTTTTTCAAAGTCTTATAAAAGATCTCTGCTAATTGACCTACAAAATGTTTTGACTAGTCTTTTTATAATTATAAACTTTTAAAAATTATAAAAAATGATTATAATTCAACTTGGTCAAAATATACTTGAGTGCACACTGATTTTATAAGCAAATTGTCCTGTGTGTTTTTGTCTCTCTGTTGAATTTGTCAACAGCTGTTTTATTTGAGCTCAAGAAATTATTCTTTTATATTTTTGGATTTTTGAAACTTTTGTAATTTGGCTTATAGATGAATGTTATCTAAATTAAAGATATGTTTCCAACAAAGTTGTCAGCTGGTCAAAATCATGTTAAAATTGGTTTTATAAATGTAATACATGTTGTTGTTTATATATTATGATTTGAGAGTTCATAAAATAGTTCAAAAATTAATATGTTAAGTATTGTGATTCAATTTTCATAAATCATGAAAATTTGGTAAGATAATTAAATAAAAATCACTTAGGGTAAGGAAAAACTACTGGACAGGATTCTTATGGATAAATAAGAAATTGGCTATCTGGCAACACTTCTCCAGGCCTTGTTCATTAATGAGAAGCCCCAGTAATCTCCATAGCCTTACAAGAGACACCAAATAAATATTGTTCAAAATATATTATTGTGATATGTTTACATTGGTTATTGTCAAAAGGTTAAGTTTCAAAAAGTAGGACAATAGGTTTTCTGATTAAAAGACGTTATTGGTATAAAACTGAATTAAACAAAATGATGGCAATATGAATTGTGTACTGAACATATTTATGCCTTCCAAATGTACAGTCTTCTAAAATGTAAATCTGGAATTGTTTATAGTGATAGATTTTCTTTCAGATTTAGACATCTGTCTTTCTCTTGTGCTCCAGAGAGGTTCATGTCAAACTAATATGAGGTCATCAGTCAAATGATAATTTTTTAACAAAAATTTATGTGATATGTATGTGATGTCTGTGCCTCCACATTTAGAGATGCTTAGATATGGAACAGCCCGATGTTACCAATTTCTTCAATGACATCCTATTAAAGAACAAAAAATTAGGTAAATGCTTTTATGTACTAGGTAGGGATGATTGCCTTAAAAGGCTATGTTATTTCAAACGGAGATTTAAATGTGCTACAGAAATGTCATTATGACTGTTATGTTACAATACTATGTATGGTTTTGATTTCAAATATTCTCTGTAAAACTATATAACTATTGCCTGTTAACATTCTACAGGAATTCAACTATTAGAACATCCATGGTTGGTAAGAAATAATAGTTCTCTGGCTATACTTTATATTTCAAGGTGCTTAATACTCAGATAAAATCTTAATAATTAAGTTCATTGCTCCCACTATAATGTAATGTCATTAACCTTCTCTGGATGTTCAACAACTGAAGTTTGGTGACCAAAAATTAGAAAGATAGATGGGCTAAGAGGATAGCCAATATTTTGGCTCTAGACCTTAGAGGTCAGTGAGGACTCAGGACAAAAGAGAACATTTGCTGTGACATCCTATAACTCAGTTCAGTCCTTGATATTCTGATCAAGGAGACTGTGGGACCACAGAGAAAAATGATTCTATGGTATATAGTGTGCTTAAAGAGAGTTATCAGGAAAGAAAAGGCTACCAAGGTTTCACAGAAAACAACTTGGTAAGCAATGGCCGTGACTCATCCAGAGGGCTGCCACTGACAAAAGAACTGAGAGGCACTGTACACTGTTCCAGGGTAAATCCTGAGGAGATTTAGCTGACCTTGATAGATAGCAAAAAGTTAATTTTAATTAATACAAGTCTCACTTTAACTTAGTCTTAAAACATCCAGCAAAAAAGTATAACTATAAACTGTATAAACTATGCCCAGTCTTCCGATAGCTCTTTAGAGGAAAAATATTATAGACAGCTAAGTTAGTTACAAGTATTGCAGACAGTTAGAAAGAGCTCACTAGCAAAAGTGGCATCTAAATAAATAAATAAAATAGGATGGCCCAGTACAGTTAATAACATGGGGACAAGGGTATGTTTGAATATTAACAAGTCATAAAACATCATGATAGATGCCATCCTGGAACATGCGGCCATAGAAAAAAAAGAGATCTTCAAACCCATGGTAAAGTCTGCTGCCACCAGACTCATTTTGGATTCTCAAATGTACTGATTATATTAGCATGCTTGTGTCTTTTACTTCAGGAGACACCAAACCCAACAATGCTAGTCATGTTTCAACTGCTGCAGTTACAAAAACAAAGAGGAAAAATTGACAGAGACTGCTGCAAAGTGGCTCTGAGCAAGACTTATATTAATTGTCTTTTCATGTTTACTTGTAAGTCTACCCAAGGCTTAGGCTCCTTGTCTGGAGATGGGTGACTTGTAACGATGGGTGACACCTCAGAGGACAAGACAAGGCTAATATAAATAATTGTTTAATTGTAACCCCTGGTTAACTTCCTTGGTTACCAGCCTGATTGGCCCCATTCTCATAATAACTGTCCTGTTGACATTTGGACCATACCTCATTTGGTAAAAGATAGGATACAAAGTAATATACACTAAGTACAAATGTTGGTTTTAACTGAATCTACAAAATAAATCAGCACCATATGAAGGACTGCATATGTCTAAGAAAGAAAATATGTTCTCTTTTTTTCTTAGAAAATATGTTCTTCGGGGGGGGGGATGACACTGCAAGAGAGAATCCATTTACTAAGTCACTTAAACTTTAGATGAATTCACACCTCACCCCCTTCCCTCTTAGTTAACCATAAAACCCACAAAAAGAGACATTATGGTTTGTGTCTGGATGTCCCCCAAAAGCCTCATATAGTTATGGGGTGGGCTTCTAGAGTTTGTGATTAATCCATGGTCCAATACTGGGATTATGAGTATGGTGCTACACCCGCCCTGGGGGTAGGTAGTTTGCATACACTGTAAGGGAGGGAACGAGGCTTGCTTGATCTTTCTCCCTTTTTGATCTTGCTGCTTTGCTGTCTTCTGTCACCATGAACTGTTGCCCTCTGCCATGTGCCACCTTGACTTAGAGCCAGCCAAATGTGGAGTGAAACTTCCACAAACTGTAAGCTAAATAAACCTTTCTTTCCTTAATTTTGGATGTCATGTATTTTGTCTCAGCAATGACAGAAAAGTAACCAAGACAGGAGATCAAATTGTTAACCTAAAGAACAAACAGAACAAATTTTAGGTATCTGAGACAGCAGGGTCTATGAGAGGACTGTGAGTCCACCTTCTGTGCTTCCTCATTGTCTCAGGGACAGCAGAGTCTGTGAGAGCAGTGCAAAGACACACAGTTTGTCAAATAGACTGACCAGAATTCCAAGTCCTAAGACCGAGAACAACCAGGATCCAGAGGTATGGATGCACACACACCTTTGGGGGGTGCCGAATAATTAGTGAAAGCAGCAGTGTGGAAGTGTCTGAAGCAGCAGAGAGGAGCCAGCAATTGGCTGCCAGAGAACTGCACCAACAGAAGTCCAGTCTCAGCACTCACATCCTGAGGCCAAGATCAGCTCCATATCCAACACATTTCTGGGCTTAACTGTGGACACTGTCACAGAACTGTAAACACCAAAGGTATTTTACTACTTTCATCCTCTCTTGTTTGCCTGATTGGATATCGCTTTCCTGTCTTGTTGAATGAAATCTTTTGTTCTGTATTTTGTAGTTATTTTTATATTTCAGGTTTTTCTTTTTTTTCTCTCTCCTCTTGCTCATCTCCTTTCTCTTTCTTTTTTCTCTTCTTTTCAGTTCTGTTTTCTTTCTCTTCCTCCCTTGTTTTTTTCAACGTTTAGATTTCTTTCATTCTCTTCTACACAGCTTCTTTCTCTGTTTCCTCAACTACTTCTTGAATTTAAACTTTCAGATGAGTAAACGTTGTTTCCGCCCTTTCTAATTACTCCTTTGCATATTATTTCATTCTTTCCTTCTTGTATCTTCCAGTTTCGCCAAACTTGGGTGGCACTGCTTTAATGCCCAGCCTTGACTCTATCCCCTCCCCATCCATCTTAACCACTGCCCCCCACATAAGCGTAAAATTACCCCACTAAGGGGAAAACCTTTGCATACAAGAGCAGAGTATATGTTTGATTTTGCTATATAATTGTAGAGTTTGGTCCTGTGGTTAGACATAAGAGGTTAATAGTTATCAGTAGTTAGCCAGGATGCCATACATGTTTTGCTGCCCGGTATGATAACACAGTGATTGTATGAGGCCATAAACATCACAAGAGCCAAGTACCAAAGGATTAGGATGTAAGCCAAATAATAATCTTGCGTTCTTTACAAATTGGGACACTAGAGACTTAGGATAGGTGTAAGAAACCACCTACATCTAGAAGGCATCCTTGAAGAACAGGTTTGCCTAGGGAAACATCAATACTAGTGATAAAGCTATATTTTATAAGAAACTGCAGAATATCAACACAGAAAACAAAATTTAAAAAATAGAAAATGGCAAGATGCACAAGCAAAATGCAACCTTGGACCCCCAGACCACCCAGAAAAAGCTCAGAACTCAAGGAGATAGATGAAATTGGAAATGAAACACTGGAACTTTCAGAAGTGACAGCAGCAGAAGTGAAAAAACAACTGGAAAAGTCTGTGGAGAAGATAATCTCTCAGGTAAGAAAAAAGATGCTTAAAATTGCAGATATTACAGAAGACAAAAGAATAGATGAGCTTAGAAAAATGATAGAAACAAAAAATACCCACAATAGGAAAGAAATAGAGTCCATGAAGCCAATCTAAATAGAAATCCAAGAGACTGAAGCTTCCACTGAAAGTATATGCAACACGTTGAATGAAGGAGAAGACAGGATTTCAAATCTTGAAGATAGACTTGCAGTTAGTGATAATGAAAAGAAAGATATGTTAAAATTAGCAAGAGACCATGAAAAAAGTAAACCCAACAGCTACAACATGAAGCCAAGAAGAATAACATAAGATTGATTGGGGTCTATGAGAAAGCTGCAGACAGCGCAAATGACAGAAATACTCTTCACAGAAATAATGGCAGAAAACTTCCCAAGCATGGAAAAGAATCTGATATACAAATAAATGAGGAATATAGAACTCCAAACCTGCATAAAGAAAATAAAAGTATATCCAGACATATAATAAGATTCCAGAAATTCAGCACAAGAGTAGAGTATCAAAAGCTGTTAGAGAAAACAGATCATCTATTAAGGAAAGCCCATCAGAATCACTATAGACTTGTCAACACAAACCCTCAAGTCAAGAAGAGCTCAAGTCCTGAAAGAACACAACTTTCAACCCAGATTGCTGTACCTTGGAAAGCTGTCTTTCAAAATTAATGGAGAAATAAAATATTTCCATGACATAGAACAACTGAAGAGATTTATCAACACCCAATGAATGCTACAAAGAGTACCGAAAATATTTTAAGAAGAGATAAAAATGACCACAATTCCCAAAACAACAATAGAAAGATACAGCCAGGCAAAGCAAACAATTAAATTGAGGGGAAATGTAGGGAACCAACAGCAGGAAAATATCATGACTAATATAAACCAATATACATGTTATAACCATCCATGTAAATGGTTTCAATTCACCAATCAAAAGAAACAGACTGGCAGAGTGAATCAAGAGACAAGATTCAACAATATGCTCTATACAAGAAACACATTCAACACACACAAAAAAATTCATAGACTGAAAATCAAAGAATAAAAAACAATTCTCCATGCAACAGGAACACAGAAAAAAGCATAGGTAGATATTTTGTTTGCAGACAATGTCAACTTCAAACCAAGAATGATCAAAAGGGATAGAGAAGGTCACTACATACTTGTTAAGGGAAAACTTCAAGAGGAAGAGATAACAATCATAAATATATATGCACCAAATACAGGAGCACCCAACTGTAAAAGACAATTATTAACAGATATGAAAAATAAAAGTAAGCAATAATACAATTGTAACAGGAGTCTTCAATAACCCTTTGTCACAAAAAGATAGAACTAGACAAAAAAATCAGCAAAGAAATAACAGAACTGAACAAAACCTGTGAGCAAATGGACTTAGCAGATGTTTTCTGACTGTTGCACACAACATTATCAGAATACACATTCTTATTAGCTGCACACAGAACATTCTCTAAAATAGACCATATACTAGCTCAGAGAACATGCTTAAGTAAATCCAAAGGAGTCAAAATTATTCCTTGTATATTATATGACCATAGTGCAATGAAAATAGAAATTAATGGCAAAAGAAACCACAAAAACTCCATCAAGACATACAGATTATGTAATATACCCTCCTAAACAACCAATGGATCACAGATGAAATAAAGGAGGATATTAAACAATATCTACAATTAAATGAGAATACAGATATGACATACTGGAATTTATGGGATGCAATGAAAGCAGTCCTAAGAGGGAAATTTCTAGCAGTGAATTCTCACATCATGAAGTTGAATGAGCACAAATAAACAACCTAATGTTACAGCTCAAGCTTCTAGAAAAAGAGAGCAAGACAAACCCAAAGCCCATAGAAGGGAAAAAATTATAGAGAACAGAGCACAGATTAATACAATGGAAACCAAAAGAAAAGTACAAAGAATTAATGAATGGAAGAGTTGGTTCTTTTAATAAATAAATAAAATTGATAAACCATTAGTTAACCTTATCAAAAAAAAGATTCATACCTTGAGAAATAACAAGGTTGAAATCACATACAGAAATTCAGAAGATCATCAACACTTACTTAAGTTTTTACTCTCATAGGTTGGAAAACACAGAAGAAATGGACAGATTCTAGATACATATAAATTATCAAAGAGGAATCAAGAATATAAAAAAATTCTTAATAACCCAGTATCAGTTAATGAGATTGAAAATGAATTTTAAAACTTAACAACAAAGAAAAGCCTAGATTCTGATGGATTCACTGCTGAATTCTACAGGAAATTAAGAGAAGATCTAATGCCAATACTCTTCAAACTCTTTGTGAGACTGAAAGGGAAGCAATATTCCCAAACTTGACCCTGGAGGCAAGTATTATCCTAATACCAAAACCAGAGACACAACCAAAAAAGAGAATTACAGGCCCATTCCCTAATGAACATAGCTGCAAAAATCCTCACTAAGATACTAGCAAAAAGCATTCAACAAATCATCAAGAAGATGACCACAATGACCAGGTGGGATTTATCCCAGGAATGCAGGAATGGTTCAACATAAGCAAATAAATAAATATAATACACTATGTTAACAGAGCCAGAGACAAAAATCACATGATCATCTCCATAGATGCACAAAAAGTTTTTGATAACCTCCAGCATGCATTCATTAAAAACACCTTACAGAAAATTGGAATAAGTGGTCTTTGTCTGAATCTTATAAAAACCATCTTTGACAAACCAATGGCCAACATCATACTAAGTAGATAAAAACTGAAAGCTGTCACTCTAAAATCAGCAACAAGACAAGGATGTTCACTATCATCACTCCTTTTCAACATAGTTCTGAAAACATTAGCTAGAACAATTAAACAAGACAGAAATTTTTTGAAAAGTAAGGATAGTAAAGAAAGAAGTTAAAGTACTACTGTTCACAGATCACATGAAACTCTAAATAGAAGACAACAAAAACTCCACAAGAGTCCTAGAGTTAATAACCAAATTCAGTTCTGTAGATGGATACAAAGTCAATACTCAAAAATCAATAGCATTTCTGTACACAAACCACAAACTTTATTGGGAGAGAAATTAGGGAACCTATACACTTCACAATAGCACCCAAAAAAATGAAATAGGATACATTTAAAATTATAGTACTCTGAAAGGAGATGGAATAGGATGTCATAAAATGGGAGGATATCCCTTATTCATGGAGAGGAAGAATGAACATAGTGAAAACGGCCATACTCCCAAAATTGTTATACAGATTTAATGTAGTCCTGATCAAAATACCATTAGCATACCTCACAGAACAAGAGAAAACATTCCTAACGTTCATCTGGAACTGAAGAGACCTAGAATAATGAAGGCAATCCTGGGCAACAAAGACAAGTCAGAAAGCATCACAATCCCTGACTTGAAATTATACTACAAAGCTACTGTGATAAAATCAGCATGGTACTAGAAAAAAATAGACCTGAGGAACAGTAGAACAATCTAGAAGCTGCAGACACAACTACAAACAAACTCAGCCATCTTCTTTTTAACAAAGCATCCAAGCATGTTCACTGGAAGAAAGATAGCCTCTTTAATGAATGGTGCTGGAAAAACTGGCTTTCTACATGCTGAAGACTAAAACTAGACTCATATGTATCACCATGCACTTAGCTAAAGTCAAATGGATCAATATTCTAAATATTAAGACAGAAACACTAAATCTACTAAGAAGAAAGTAGATAGAAATCTTGAAGACATAGGGATAGGTAAAGACTTCATGAACAAAACCCAAACTGCATGGGAAACACTTCAAAAAAGCTATTACACTTAAAAAAGCTTATGTACCTCAAAAGGAATCACCAACAGAGTGAAGAGACAACACACAAAGTCGGAAAACATTTTAGCTAACTGTCCCTCAGACAAAGAACTTATATCTAGAACATATAAAGATTTGAAAAAAAGCAGACTCCCCAAATTCAAAGACCCAGTCCAAACATGGGTATCTGAGATGAATACACACTTTTCAGATGAAGATACAAATGGCAAATAAATGCTTGAAAAAATGTTCAACATCACTGGTCATTTGGGTGATGCAAATTAAAACACTGAGATTTCATCTCATCCCAGTAAGAATGCCTATCATCAAGAAATCAACCAATAACAAATGCTGGAGGAACTTTGGGGAAAAAGGAACACTTCTCTATGGTTGGTGGCAATGTAGACTGGTGCAACCACTTTGGAAATCAGTCTGGAGATTCCTCAAAACCTAGGATTAAATGTCACACTTAACCCAACTATTCTTTTGGGTATTTTCCCAGAAGAATTAAAGACATCATACCACAGTGATATATGTGCACCTATGTTTATAGCAACACAGTTTGTCATAGCAAAACCTTGGAAACAACCCAAATGCCCATCAACCAAGAAATGGATAAAGAACATGTGGTATTTTTATACAATGGAGTACTACTCAGTTATAAAGAAGAATAAACTTGAGACATTTATAGGGAAATGGAGGCAACTTGAGTCCATACTTATAAGTGAAATAAATCAGTCTCACATGTGTAAACATCATACTGTCTCCCTACTGTAAGAATCTGAAAGAGTAAAAATAAGACCCAAAATGTACAATAGATATTGTGAAATGGGAAGAAAATGCTCAAAAGGAAAGAAAAATGGGAGTGAGGGAAAGGAGAAAAGAAGGAAGGGCAAAGGAAATGTATACATACACACACACACACACACACATATGTATATATATACACACACACACAATAGTTAAGATATACTACTAATTGTTATTAACTCATTGAAAGCATAGGTATATGACTATATTGCTTTATCAGTTTTTCATGCCTGTATCTTGTACTATGAGCAACTATTTTGAATATAAAATGCACAATGTATTGAACATTGTTACTCTCCTAGAATCTTGTTTTGAAATTGTATATACCTTTGTTTTTATTATTATTCTTCTCTTTAAAGTAAAAAAAGAAAACTATAGTACTCTGAAAAAGGAGATTGAAGAGGATATCAGAAAATGTAAAAATATCTCTGGGGCAGGAAGAACCAATATAGTGAAAATGGCTATAGTTTTAAAACTGTTATACAAATTTAATGCAATTCCAATCAGACTTTCAATATCTCACAGAATTAGAGAAAAGAACCCTAAAATTCATTTGGATCCAGAAAAGATCTAGAATAACAAAGTTTATTCTGGGCAATAAAGACAAAGGAGGGAACATCACAATCCCTGACTTGAAATTATACTATAAAGCTACTTTGATAAAAACAGCATTGTACTGGCAAAAAAAACTGACACAAAGATCAAAAGAACAGATTAGAAGATGCAGAAACAACTCCAGACATACTTAGCCACCTTATCTTTGATAAAGGTGCCAAACACATTCAATATAAGAAAGGTAGCCTCTTTAATAAGTGGTGCTGGAAAAACTGTCTTTGCACATGCCAAAGATTAAAATTGGTCTGATATCTTTCACCATGCACTAAACTAAATTTTAAATGGATCATAGAACTAAATGTTAAAACAGAAACATTAAATCTGCTGGAAGATACAATTGGGTAAAACTCTTGAAGACATTGGTGTAGGCAGATTTTATGAATAAATCCCATAGTGCACAAGAAATGTCACAAAGAATCAACAAGTGGGATCTCACCTTATTAAAAGGCTTTTGTACAGCAAAAGAAACCACAAACAGAGTGAAAAGACAACCCACAATGTGGGAAAAATGCTTGCCAGCTATTCCTCAGACAAAGGACTACTATCAATAACATATAAAAAACTCAAAAAAGTTAGAACTCCCAAATTTAAAGACCAAAAAAATCCAAAAATGGGCATCTGAGATGAATACACACTTCTCAGATGAAGAAATACAAATGGCAAATAAATATGTGAAAAAAATGTTCAACATTATTGGTCATGTGAGACACACAAATAAAAACAACACTGAGATTTCATCTTATCCTAAAAAGAATGGCTATTATCAGGAAATAAACCCATACCAAATGCTGAAAGGGCTGTGGAGGAAGAAAGGAACTCTGCTCCACTCTTGGTAGGAATGCAGACTGGTGTAACCACTATGCAAATCAGTGTGGAGATTCCTCAAAAAACTAGAATGAGAGCTCCCATTTGACTCATCTATTCTCTTTTTGGGTATCTTCCCACAAGAAAAACATCGTACCACAGTGATATATGTTCACCATGTTTGTAACACCACAATTTGTAATAACTAGATCTTGGAAACACCCCAAATGCCCATCAACTGAAGAATGAAAAAAAAAAGGATGTGGAGTTTTTATATAATGGAGTATTACTCAGCCATAAAAAAGGATAAACTGGAGACTTTTATAGGTAAATGAATACAACTTGAGACCGTACTCATAAGTGAAATACAACAAATGCACATGTGTAAACATCTTGTAGTCTCCCTAGTGTGAGAAACTGAAAGAGTAAATAAGATCCAAAATATATAATAGGCATTATAAAATGGGAAGAAACTTCAAAAGGAAAGAGAAACTGGGTTGGCTAACTGGAGAAAAGAAGGAATGGAAAAGCAATAAGAAAAAAATATGTATACATAAAAGATAGTTAAAATAGTTATACTATTCATTTCTCTTAGTTCATTGAAAAGAAAGTTTTGTGCTAGTATTGTTTAGACAATTAAATGTTTATATCTTGTACTGAGTAACTAATTTAAAGATAACTATATGCAATGCATTAACCATTGTTACCTACTGTGTGATGACTTTCAAGCAGGTCAGCATGGTGGCGCACATCTGTAATCCCAGCACTCAGGAAACTGAAGCAGGAGGGTCACTGCAAATTCAAGAGCAGCCTGGGCTACAAAGTCAGCCCAAGGCCAGCCTGAACTGTATAGCCAGATCATCTCAAAAAGACAAAAAGAAGAAAAAGCCAAGCATGTTGTTCACTATGCTCTTTGTGAAGTGTGTTCCTTGCACTGAAGGACCCAATCCTACACAAAACCCTTGAAGGCAGACACCACAGTCAAGCACTGGGTGTCATGAGACAGCATAGCATGATCCTCCCTACCCCTGCTCAGGCCTATGGGGAGAAGCAGAGGCCACAGCTCTCCTTTGGCTCATCCTTGAGTCCCTATTGATGCTCATATGTCCTGGTATAAAATGGACTTTTTTTTTTACTTAAAAATTATATTCATTTTGTGGAATTTGTACATATATATCGTGTTTTGATATTTTTAATCACCCTGCCCCTCTACCCACTGCCTCAAATACCCTTCCCCATCTTCCAAACATCTACCTTTGTGTCCTACCATCTCTCCTTTATTTTGCTCTTTAAATTTATATTTTGGGTTTCAAATAAAAACCATGTAATGCTTAGCTTCTATGTCTAATTTATTTCACTTAACATTATAATCTTACTATCTATTCCTTTTCCTACAAATGACTCAAACACATCCTTTATGGCTGAGTAATACTTTATTGTGTATATATACAACATTTCCTTTAATTCCTTCATCTGTTCATGGATATTTAGGCTAGTTTCAGAATTTAGCTATTATAAATTGCACTGCTGTAAATATGGGTATTTGTGTATCACTGTAACATGGTGACTTAACTCGGGAAAGTACGCAGGAGAAGTATTCCTGGTTCAAATGTAATTCTTAGTTTTAATTTTTTGAGGAATCTCCATACTGATTTCCATAGTGATTATACTATTTTAAATTCCCACCAACAATTTAGAAGACTTCCTTTTGCCCTCACATCTTCACCAACATTTGTTGTACTTTGATTCTTTGATGATAGCCTTTATAACAGGAATAGGATACAATTTCAGTGTTTTTTTTTTTATGTGTATGTCCCTAATAGCCAAAAATACTGAGCATTTGTTTATGTACTTTTTGGCCATTTATACTTTTTGTTTGAGAAATGTCCATTCACTTCAATTGTCCATTTTTGATTGGGTCTCTTGTGTTTTGGTGTATAATTCTTCTGAGTTGTTCATATATTCTAGATATTAGTTCTGTATCAGAGGAATAGCTGGCAAAAATTTCCTCCACTTTGTAGGTTGTTTCTTCACTCTGTTGGTTATTTTCTTTGGAGTACAGAAGTTTTTAATTTGATATAAACTAATTTGTTGATTTCTGGGATTATTTTTCATGTAACTGGGGTTTTCTTCAGAAAGTCCTTACCTATACCTTAAAGTGTTTTACCTATTTTCATCTTTCAGCAGATTCAGTGTTTCTCTTTATATATCTGTATCTTTGACTATTTTGATTTGAGTTCCATACGGTATGAGAAATGTGGGTCTAGATTAATTTCTCTGCATGTAGATAACTGATTTTCCCAGCACCATTTGTTCAACAGGCCAACTTTTCTCTTGCATTTGCTTTAGCCCCTTTGTTAATGATCAGAAAGCTAAAGTTGTGTGGGAATGTTTCTGTATCTTCTATTCTAGTTCATTAATCAAAATATCTATTTTGTGCCAGTACCATGCTGTTTTTATTATTATAGCTTCATAGTATAATTTGAAATTCTGTATTGCATGTCTCCTGCTTTATTCTTTTTGCTCAGGATTGGTTTGATTATTCTAAACCTCTTTTAGTTTCATATAAATTTTGGAATTGTTATTTCTAGCTCAAGCAGGGACAATTTAGAGTCCCCATCTGGGTGGAGGTCCCTAAGTCTTGGGATTTCCTGGAGCTTTGCAGAGCCTTAGAACCACCATATGATACTGTAGAAAATAGTTTATTTAGTTAGCTCATGAGTGAGGTAGCTAGCTAGGGAAAGGGCCATATTATGGAAATTAAAATCAGACAGTGAACTAGGACTTTCAACCACGAATGAACTTCCTCAGCAGCATGGAATGCAGCCTTATCCCTTTTAAAGGGAGGTGCAGCCATGCCTTACTAAGTTCATGAGCTTCAAGGAAATTATAATGCAAATTAACCAGCTTTTGCTAAGATCAGTTTCTAAGATCAATTTTCTCAGATCAGTTTCCCATAAACCCTACACATTGAAGAACTGGGTTGCAACCCTGAATTTCAGCTGGCCATTTTAAATCCACAGAGCCACTTGCAATCGGCGGCCACTAAACAATTGAGCAGTTCTTGTTTTCTATTTATCTGTAATTAGCACTGGACTGAGGACCCACGGCCATCCAGCTCAGATTCATCTTGGAATCCAGCAGTTGTTCTTTCTCTTCTTATTTCCAATGAAACTCTCCTAAATGCTTCCTTTGGTTCATAACTTCATTCTTTATAATTTGTGGAACCATGAGCCTGGTACAGATGGTAACACCACCATTTCTGAAAAGTTAATGTTTTAAAGATTTTCAAAGGTATTTAAAAAACAGAGGTTTTTACTTTCTCTTTCAGGTCCCTACACTAAGGAGATAATACAATGTTTACACATGGGGATCTGATTTATTTCACTTATCAATATGATCTCTAGTTGCATCTATTTACCTATAAAATTATCAAGTTTATATTTTTTATACCTCAGTAATATTCCATTGTATAAAAATACCACATCTTTTTATCCATTCCTCAGTTGTTTGGGTCATTTCCAAGATGACAAAATGTGCTGCTGTAAACATGGGTACACATATATTATTGAAAGGGAAAGAAACTGCTCAAGGGAAGGAACAACTGGGATGAGAGAAAGGAGAAAAAAGGAAAGAAGGAAGGGAAAAATATATATGTGTATACAAATATAGCTGGGATAATTGTACTGCTGGTTTCCATTGGTTTATTGATAGGAACTGTTAAGGCTTCAATTTTTTCATTTTAATTTTTTGAGCAATTTTGCATGCTTATATCTTGTAATATGAACAACTAATTTGAAGACACCAATATGCAATATAACAACCAGTGTTGAATTTATATCATCTTGTTTGGTGAAATTCTGTATCATTTCTAATGCTTTTTTATTATTCTTATTCTTTCAAAAATAAAAATAAATTAATGAATTAATTTTTAAAAAGAAGTTAATGAAATAGAGATGAAATTACATTGCAAAGTGTTAAGCAGATACTTAGATACTAGCCAACCTGAGGGACAAAGGAGTAGTCCAAAAAGTATGTCCTGCCGGTTAAGTAAATGAGCAGAAGCTTCAATATATTCAGTATATTTGTCATAGTCATTTACTGGGTCTCATACCCAAAGACAAAAGATCTCTATTTCTAGAACAAGGCCTAGAGCATTCTAGACTGCGATAGCATATAGCAAATGATATCAGAAAAGGAAATGTTCTTTAAAGACTCTCACTGAAGTAGGACATCAGGCTTTGGGTAAATCAGACAGCTAACTAGTAGAATGTGTCAAAGGTCATTAAAAACCTATGACTAACAGGCTGTGGTTGTATGAACTGTTTCGTAAAAGAAGAAGGCATATACAGAACAGGAGCCAAAATTATGTCAGACCTGTGATCCTGGACACTGTGGACCAGTGGGAATTGCTATCTCAATTCCTTCTTTGAATCTGGTGCTGTTTCCTGGATGAGTCACAGAGGCACATGTACATGTGGGCGCAACTGATCAAAAGGCACTGATTCTGATCTTAGTTTACATCTGGTAAGAGGCCTATTTTCAATAGGACAATTTTCAATAGGACAGTGTACATCTGGCATGAGGCCAGGTGAGTTTTTGGTAGGATAAATATCCAATGCCTACTTCATGAGGTGAAGATCAGCCAGGTAGTATGGATACCAAGGACTCATGTTGGTCTAACTTTGAAGTCACTGGGAGCCTTTTCGCTGGCTTGCCCTCTCTCCATAGAGTATACTTCTTTTCCCCTTTAATAAATGTACAACCTTGCTGCCTTTGTCTGTCTTGAAGTCTTTTTTTGAGACACCAAGAACCTGTAAAGAAACCAAATGGGACCTTCCCCCACCCAGTAACATAATCTTGGGCTTTGAACTGGCTTAAATTTATAAATATCTTTTATAATTTTTTATATAATACATGATTATGGCCTTTGAAAGAACACTAATAATATCATCTAAAAAGGTCAAGAAGACATTTTTCAATGCCAAAATAACATCTAAGAAAAATATCAGTAAACATCATAATTACTGAGGTTCTCTGAATTCCAGGACTAACGCCTGTGTTCATGAAAAGATGTCCAGACTTCCACTCAATACAGATACCTTTGTGACACTGCCTGCCTTCTCACTTGAAGCTGTAACTCTATGTCTACTTTATAATAAATTCTTCTTGTGCTTCTGCATGGCAACGTGTTTGTAAATGAGTACTTTAATTTTATTTAGTGCATGTTTGTGGTACATAATGATTATATTCATTGTGAGGAGGTGGTAACAGTATAAGTCCCCCTCTTTCTTCCCTCCCTTGGTCCCCACTCTATCTGCAAAATATCTACCTCTACTATCTATTCTTTCATCAAAGGCACAAAAGGACAAAGGAGGTTCTTCTGTTTCCTCAGGCATTGGCACCCAGCTTCCTGGTGATAGGATCAAAAGAGTATTATTGCCTGGATACATTTAGGTACTGAAACTTCAATAACTACTTTTCTTATAAGCTAATTAACTTTTTAAGTTAATTGTCTATAGGATTCTGCCCTATTTGTCTTTGAGCCTTGCGTTTGAAAATTGTATTCAACTTAGATTTTGATAGCCAGTAGTGGAAAAGGCTGAAAATACCAGTCAATGAGTTTACCATATAGATTTTTTAAATAACTGTATTATACAGGCTTATGAGCTAAAGTGGACTTAAGGAGCTGAACAATGCAGCGGAAGTTTCCTCTCCTTGAGGCGTATCCTCCCAACAGTGAGGTTCTGCTGCTTGCCAAGATATTGTACAGAGGGCTGGTGACACTGGTGCTAAAAAGAATTTTATCACTACCCAAGAATGTAGAAAGAGGAGTTAATTTAGAGCAGGGTGCACTGTCAAGGGCAACACTGGGCAAGTTTCCAAGAGATGAATCACATGGTCAGTATGAGAGATGGGTTTTTATCATCGATAGGGACATGGGGAAAGGTCTAGACAGCAAATGTGATTATTAGAAGAATGTATTTTGCTTGATCATTTAGCACCTTGTAGATCTTTGAGGAACACCTGTACTGTGTTTAAAATTATGTTTACGGTTGTAATTTTGAAAAGACCACTTCCTCTGGTATACAGAAGACCATTAGCTTTAGAGAAGAAAGTCATAAGATCTATGCATATTGTGTTAGTTACTTTTCTCCTTGCTGAGGCAAAATACCCGACACCCAAAGTTAAAGGAGGGAAGGTTTATTTAGTCTGTAGAGGTTTCAGTCCATAATTGGCTGGGTCCACGGCACGATGGCATGGCAGGGGGGCATCCCAGAGAAACAGTCCATGGTAAAGCAGGGTAGGCAGAAGGAAGCAAGAAAGCGAGCTACAAGCGACCAGAAATAAGCAACAATCACAGCAGCTCTGTCTGTCCCTTATATTTTATCCAGCACTCACACCCTTAACCTTAGCATTGCACCGTGACTCAATCCCAGCATTACATCCTTGGTCTCAGTAGCACAAGTTCTATATCCAGCCACCACAGAAAAGCCCCACCTATAATCGGATACGAGCCATAACACACATCTTAGAAGATGTGTCTGGACTAATTGAGAGGAAAGAAAGGGTCTTAGATCAAAAGGTCTCTTTTTGCTATTGTTGCTACCTTGTGACTGCCTACAGAAAGCAGGATGGCTTTAGTCTAGTCTGGGTGTTAAGGGTTTTCATACTTTTTCGTACAAATGGGTGGCTCCTATAGTCTGCACAGCAACATCTTTTTCTTTTCATCAAAATCAGTTTTCAATAGTCTTCTGTTTTACTTTTCAGACAGGGTCTTGCTATGTAGCTCAGGATGGCCTTGAACTTCTTGTGTATTCCCAGCTACAACTTTCCAGTCCTCTTACCTCAGCCTTCTGAGTGCTGGGATTGCAGGGTTGTGCCACTGCTCCCACCTTCTTGTTGCTGTTGTATCTGAGGTACTGGAATGGAAAGCAGGAACTCCTTCATACTAGGAAAGTGCTCACCTCCCCACGCCACAATTCCAGGCCTACCTTTGAATATTCCAACTGATGTTTGTTAGGGTTAGGAAATATCAGTCTTTTTGGTCAATTAATTTAATGATCCAGACTATATTGTCTATTCCAGAGGCTTTTTCCCTCCCATGTTTATTTTTTTCCTTGTTCATTCATGTGAATAACTTGAGATATCTGCTTGTGGTTATTTTTCCAAACAGTAAAGTGACTAACTAGTGGGCAGCTAAGGTAAAGGGTAGGGCAGCTTAGAAATGCCTACCTGTATGCTGTGACTGGAAAGAAAGTAGCTCATTAGCCCTCTTTTGTTTTTCCAAAGTCCTTTTTACAAGATTGGGTCCAATTAGGATTCACATTTGTCAGTAGCCTGTTACAGGGAAGTAGTGCTCCCCTGAGATGTTCCACCAGGATGTAGGAGAGGGCCTCCTTGGGCCTCTATAGGCTAAATTCTCCCCTTGCTTTACTCTGTCTGCAGCTATTAATGATACAGGAAAATAAAAATCCCAACGTGAATGATATCTGAGGTGAGTATGCTCTCTAAAATCAAAGAATGAATTTTAGGAACAACAGAGGTTAAGAGCAGGATATATTTATTGAGGGACAGAAAGCTTCTGTCCAAGAAAGTGACAGAAGGGGCCCCAGTGGGTTGCCAAGGGCCCTGTCCTTCCCAGGAACCTTATAGAGCAAAACCCTGAGGTGAGGAGGGTCCAAGATAGGGGGAAAATGGGAAATTACAAAGTGGGCATGAGGTGGGACAAACTATGTCTTGAGGTCAGCCAATAAGACTACAAGTATAATTGTTCAAGTAAAATTGAGTAAACTGGGATCAAATGGGGAAATGAGTCACGCAGCAAGTGGGCATGAACACAGAGCGGGGGCTTTTCCTGTGAGGGGTGGGGCTAGTGACTCTTCCTGGCTTTTTTTTTTTAATTTTAAAGAAAGTAGTACAAAATAAAGAGAATAAAAGCAGAATACAAACAACACAAAGCAAGGACATTAGAAATAATACAGGGTTTCAAACCAAATGATAGAGATTAACAGTAGTTATATTACATATTGTCATCTTCAACGAAGTTGCCCAGATTACCAGATGTAAGAATAGAAGATTGATCAAATCATTAAAGAGAATAAGAAAATAATAATTTGGAAGAACATTAGAGAAAACACATGGTGGCAGTAGGCACGACTGTAGGAATTCACCAGTGGTTGTTATACTGCAAAGGTGGTTGCTACCTATTTAGAATATCAGTCCCTGATGTTCACACCTAGGGAGGTATGTGGGTACATTTGTTTAGTCCTTTTGTCTTGAGGTCTGACCCACAGGTATCTTATCTTGTCTTTCATGCTGGCTCCTTCCAGGGCCCGGCCCTGTGTGACTGCCTATAATATTTCCATCTAACTCAGCTGCCTACAACATTAAGACACTTTCCCCTTTTGATACGGAGATGTTGGAATCACTCCAGGAAGGTGGTAATTGACACAGGAGAAGAAGGAGGCAGATGCCAGGCTGTCTGATGTCAGCCTTGGCTCTTTCCTCTCCTGTCTTCCTTTCTCTACCCACAGAGCATTTTTAGGCCACTGCTCTTGGCCAGACCCAGAGCCCGGTGTTCACACACAGACAGTGCACATGTGGAAGACACAAGACACTGCTCCATCAGCGGGCCTACCGGGGTGTGTGTGGAATTCAGGCTGCTCCAAGGGGGGCTATTCTCTGGGAAAAGTCACATGTTTAAGGTCAGTGTCCACTCTTAGGACACCAGATTTGGACTCAGCGCTGAACAATACGAGTGCTCAGTATTCACACACATCTCAACTGCAGACCTTGGGATGAGGTGCAGGAAGCAAAAAAGGCACTTTCACGAACAATTACACAAGTGCTCATCTAATTTCAGGTTATAGTAGATTAAGCAATCTATTATTTACAACATAGAGAATAAGAAGGGATGTCCAAGTCCTGATGATATGGAGAAAATAATTCCCAACTGTCAGATGTTCTGAGTTCATGGTCTTACAACATCGAGAAATGAAGTCACAAACTGAAGGAGAAAGTTAGGGGAGTTTTATTGGAAATAAGAAGAATAGCTCCCAGATTGCCAGGAGGATTCCAAGTGGGCGGCCACTGAGGCTCTTTTTCAAGACTATTTTATACAGCAAAATCACATTTTGCATACCACATGGGTCAAACTATAACCAACCTATAGAATCACAAGCATAGCCACTTAGCTAATATTGATCTAACATGGGAACAACACATAGCACATAGCAAAGGCATATGGAAAGAACAAAGGCATTGCTAGAAGGGGATGTGAGTATAAATGCAATGTTCTGGTCACTCACCTAACCATCTGGTATCTATCTGGCCTCACTGGACCAGGTGGTATTATTTACAATTTAGTCTCAAGTCACTGTTTATCTCTAGCGAAGTTTTCAGGCCTAACTACTGCATCTCCATCGTGAAGATGACCATCTTCAGAGTTGTCTCCAGCCACAATTTTGATGCATCTACCTCTTGTGCACTGATTCACTTGAGAACTCAATGCCTCTCTTGAGTGCCTATTCATTTCCATCTAACTTTGCTGTCTATAATCTTGGCTTTCTTGCTAGGGATACTTTAGCTCTTCCACTGTGTGTGATGATAGTTTAGTCTTCACAGCCCCACAAGGGCATTTCTGTCTGCTTCTGTCCTCCCCTTCATGGATGAATAAGGCATTGCAGGAAGATACAGGGCAACAGGACATTCCATATGCCGTGTGCACTTTGTTCATTGGCTTGTGAGGCAAGGTCTTTCAGGTCTGAAAAAGAACCCAGAGAATGTATAAAAGACATTGTTGCAGGTTTGGCTTCAATGGATAAAATAAAAATGTTTGCATGGTTGCTCACAAAGGCCCCCCATCCACCTTGGCCTCCTCATTAGACTGTGCCCTCACTCCCTACTGCCAGCTGCCAGGATGGGGGCCAGAGCCTGAGCACTGCATCTCCCTGGATGGGGCCCTCACAGCTGTACTTCAAGCAGAAAGAAGCTTCTGGGAACCCGTAAGACAGGTGTGCCTTCCTTTCTTCCTTCACCTCCTACTTTTTAAGTTTTTATTAGTACATGTTTGTAGTACATAATGATTACATTAATTATGGGGATCAGTTACATGTGCATAACACAACACATCTTAATTCTTTTTACTTGTTGTAGATCACTTACTTAACATGCAAGAGGCCAGGAGTTCCACCCTCAGTGTTGCAAAAAAAGAAATAAAAGTCATTTCACTGCAGCCAGAAACCCCTGGATTTTGTGGAATATTAAGAGTTTACAGTGAATGGCTGTATTGGTTTTCACAGACTAACAGAGAAATAGTCTTTTAGCCTTTTAGCTCATCAGCAGACCTTTTAGTGTTGTCATCCCTAGCATACAAGGAAGTAGAACAGCTTGTGGCCATCTTGAGATCGGGTAAAATAAAAGCTAGGTAGAAAGGAGACAAGGAAATCAAGATTTTAACATTGTACTTTTAAGAAAAACTGTAGCTTCAAGACACAAAGATACTCAAGCCTTTTTCCCTTTCAGTAAATTTACTCAAATAAAATTTATACAGGTCCTTGTACAGCAAGCCTGTAAATCCTACCTCAGTTTGGTACAAAAGTTGTTTCAACTTTCCCCCAGATTAAACCTAACAATATTTGTTTGTCTAGGAACAGTTTATTAAACAAGAAGAAGCAACCAGCCTAAAAGCCCTGAACATTCACTAGAACATATCAAGAATACTGGGCCTGGCTCTCCCTCACTTTGAGACATGATGCTATCTTTATCCACTGTAGTCTCCAAACTTTTTTTAAATATCCCAATCCATCAGTAAACAAAAATTTGAGCATGTTATCCATTCAGTAGTGAAGATATACTTAAGCATACACACACTTGGTTCCATGTAAAGGTACTTTTATAGGCATGCGCAAGACTCATAAACATAAAGTGGTGGAATAAAACCCAACAGCAGAATACAACCTCACCAAGATCTGCAACTAAGAACCTGGAACACAATAACTTGGTAAAGAAAAAAAGAAGGCAATCTCTGGCAATCAGAAGGGAGTTGCCAGGAAAAGTAGAAACTACATAGAAGCTGGAGATAGGGACTATAATTAAGAGAAAAGAATAAAGCAGGCTGAAAAACTCACCCTGGCTCTGAGGGAGGGGACTACACTCAACAAGAAAGAAAGGGCAGGATTCACCATTCACACCCAAAATCACGAGTGTGGAAACAAAATAGGTCTGAACAGTGACTTGCTATCCTGCTCCAGGTCTGGTGGATTCCAATATTGCAGACACTTATTAAAAAATATGGAAGAATAATTTTGGATTTATTTCTCTTTTTCCTTGCTGGTTTTTTAGAAGTTGGGGAGGGTTCTTTCTATTTTCTCCTTATTTTTATCATTCTGTTCTTTGATTTTCTTCTTTGTTATTTGTTCTTTTTTGTTACTTTTATCTAATTCTATTAATTTTCTTTTACTTATTTCTTTTTTCTTTTTTTTTTTCTTTTCTTTTTTTTTTTTTTTTTTGGTGAGAGGATCTCGCTATGCAGTTCAGGCTGACCTTGAGCTCACTTTGTAGCCAAGGCTGGTCTTGAACTTGCAACAATCCTCCTGCCTCAGCCTCCCAGAGTGCTGGGATTACAGGGATATGCCACCATACCTAGCTTTTTACTTCTTAATAGGATCCTTTTTCTCACTTTCTCTCTTACTTATATTCCTTTTCTTTATCTTTCAAATTTAACTTTTATTTTCTCATTCCACACCCCAACATCTAGTATTACTATTAAGCTTTATTAATCTTTGTATATTTAGTGGTTTCTAAGCTACCATTGTATTATTGAATTCCTTTCTGTTGTTAATGATGGTGGTGCTGGTGCATTTAGTAGAGAGTGGTATATCATCATTTCATTTGTCTTTCTATTTGTCTTGGTTACTTTTCTCTTGTTGCTGAGACAAAATACCCTACGCCCAAAATGAAGGAAGGAAAGGTTTATTTAGCTTACAGTTCGTAGAGGTTTCAGTCCATACTTGGCTGGTTCTGAGGCAGAGTGGCACATGGCAGAAAGCAAACTGTTCATGGCAGCAGAGCACAGCAAAAACAATCAGCAAAAGGGAAGAATGGCTGCAAGCAGCCTCCTTCCTTCCCTTACATTGTAAACAGTTTACCCCCACCCAGGGGTCGTGAACCTTTCACATAATCTCCATTCCCTCCTCTTCCACAGGCTCAGCATGTGTACACAGTAAGCACCTTGGCTTCCTGCTGACTCACTCAGCTAAACCTCTAGACTCCCAAGTTGACACAATGTATCAACCATAACATTCCACCCCTTGTCAGCTTGGTAATCAGACACATTTCTTTAAACCAGTTTCCAGATACAAAGACATGTTTATATTAGAACCATAACATCTATGTTATAATTACAGATCTCTTGTTAAGGCTGGTAGAATGGTAGCTTTTATTGGCTCTCATGGTATGTCAATTTCCAGTTTGATTTTGACTCTATTATTGTTGCTGATTTCATTGCTATTGCCAAGGTGACATAGTTATTGCTATTAATTTGTCTTTATGCCAATATCTGGTTTGTCTTTGTGTCACCAACAATGCACTGTTGGTCCAGAGAACTGGGTGCTAAGCCAATTGCACTGTGCTGTCTCCTCCCCACATTAATGGAAGTGGTTGGATCTTGGGACAGAGGCAAAGGGCTACAGTTAGCCAAATCTAGAGTTCATCACAGAAAAGCAGATACTAACTGAAGAGTTCTCCATACTAGCAATTATCTGTCCACTGTAACAGACCCGGAATCCTTAACCTATATGCACATAAAATAGAAACATGAGAAAACAAAGGAATAAAGCTTCCAAAAACTCTCAATGGCTCCAAATCAAATCCACAGGACAGTGATGGAGGGGAAATAAAAAATCCAAACAGTTGAATTATATGAAATGATAAAAGAGAAGAACAAAAAATTCAATATGGTGCTCAGTGAGCTCAATGATATAAATAGACAAATAATGGTCTCGGTAAGTGAAATGATCAGTGAGCTTACAGAAGACATCAATTAAAAAGTTACTTGAGCTTGACAAACATGAATCACAAGTTTAGAAAAGAATTAGAGTTCACGGTCCATCCCTCTATCCCGCATGGAGCTGAGATGAAGCTCAGACAACTTTGGGAATGCCCTTGAGCTGCTGCTGCCCATCCCCCACTGGCTTGGGAGCCAAGCAAAGCCCTAGACAGATTTAGGGGCTGGAGGCCACTCCCCACCCTTCCCCCAACCCAGGAGCTGAGCTGAACTTTGGACAGCTTTGGGAATGCCAGTGGGCTGGCTGCTGCCCCTCTTCCACAAGCTTGGGAGCTGGGCAGAGACCCGGACAGCTTCCAGGGCCTGGAGGCCACTCCTTGCCCCTCCACCCTCTCTCTCAACTCTATTGAAGCTGAGCTGGGACTTGGACAGCATCCGGAGAGCCAGCTTCAGGAATCCTGGTGAGTCACCGCTGCCCCTCCCTTGCAAGCTTGGGAGCCAAGCAGAGCCCTGGATAGCCTCAGGAGCCTGGAAGGCCACTTCCTGCCCCTCTGCCCTCATTGGAGCTCAGCTGAACCTCGGAGAGCTTTGGAAATGCCAGTGAACCAACCCAGCCTCTGCCCTACCAGTCTGGGAGCAAGGTGGAGCCACAGACAACCTCAGGATCCTTGAGTGCCACTCCATGCCCCCACCCTGCACCATCAGGGGAGCTAAACTGAAGCTGAGGAAGCTTCAGTGGCCTCAATGACTGTGTACTCACCCCATCCCCCAATGGCGCGGGAACTGGGCTGGGTCCCAGGCAAAGTCTGGAGCCTTGGTGACCACAACCTGCCTGCTACTATACCCAAGTGGAAACAGGGCTAAAAGCCAGACAGCTTTGGGAATGCCTAAGTGGGAGCCAAGCTGAGCCCTGGACAGCAGTGGGACCATTGGGGATCACACCGCATCCAAACACACCATTGAAGGAGCTACACTGAGCACTGGGGACCTTTGGACCCTTGCTCTGTCACTCTGACATCATCCTGGGAGTGAGGCTGAGCTCCAGGGAACCTCTGGATCTTCAAAAATGAGAAAACAAAAGAGCAAAATGAAATCACAGACTTCCACGCCACCCAGGAAAAGTCCAGCAGATACTAACACACAAGAGCTTAGAAGCGATACACCTGAAATTTCTGAAATGATAGAAGCTGAAGTAAAGAAACAAAACTCCATCAGGCCATAGAAGACATCAGATCAGAAAGAATCCCTGAGGTAAAAAAAGAAATGACGAAACTAATGAAAGAATTGCTTAGCATATCTAAAGAAGACATGGAAAAGAAAATAAAGGAGCATAGTAAATTGAATGAACAATATAGGAAAGAACTGCAATATGTGAAACAGATTCAAACAGATATCCTGGAAATTAAAACTTCCATCAAAAATGGGCAAAACCACTTGAATGAAGCTAAAGATAGACTTTCAGACATTGAAGATAGCATTGCTCCAAATGACCATGAAAGAAAGATCTCTTAAAAATAACAAGAAACCAAGAAATAAGAATTCAACAGCTGCAAGACAAAGCAAACAAAAACAATGTAAGATTAATAGGTATCAGTGAAACAGGAGGTGTCAGTACAAATAACATGAAAAAACTATTTGAGGAAGTAATAGCAGAAAATTTCCCAAGCATGGAAAAGGAATTGGACATCCAGGTAAATGAGGCATATAGAACTCCAGTTAATCATAACCAAAATAAATTAAATCTACACCCAGCCATAGAGTGATCCCAGAAATTCAACAAAAGAACAGAATATTAAAACCAATCAAAGAAAGCAAACAGATCTCCTATAAAGGAAAGCCCATCAGAATCACAGCAGATTTCTCAACACAAACCATTAAGAAGAACTTGGAGTGAAATATTTCAGGTCCTGAAAGAAAACAACTTCCAATCCAGACTGATATACCCTGCAAAACTATCCTTCAAAATTAACAGAGAAATAAAATGTTCCCACAGTAAAGATCAACTGAAGAACTTCATGAGTGCCAAACCAACCCTACAAAGAGTACTAAAAGACATTCTAGAAAGAGATAAAAAGACCAGAACTTCAAGAGCAACAACAGAAAGGAACCACCACGCAGAGCAAGCAATTAAACGGAGGGAAAATGGAGGAACCACCAGAAGGAAAACAACGTGACCAAGATAAGCCAGTACATATCAGTTATAACCACCAATGTAAATAGTCTCAATTCATCAAACAAATGAAGCAGACTGGCAGATTGGATCAAGAAACAAAATCCAACTACATGCTGTATGCAAGTAACACATTTAACTCAAAAGGAAATCAAAGGATAGAAAACAATACTGCATGCAACAGGTACCCAGAAAAAAGAGGTGCGGCTATTCTGTTTGCAGATAATGGGAACTTCCAAGCAAGAACAATTAAAAGAGATAAAGAGGTCATTACATACTTGTGAGGGGAATAATTCAAGTGGAAGAGGTAACAATCATAAACAGCTATGCACTAAGCACAGGAGCACCCATGTATATAAGACAAATTTTAACAGACAGGAAAAGTGAAATACACAGCAACACAATCAAAACAGGGGACTTTAACATCCCATTCTCACAAAGAGACAGATCAACTAGACAAAAAATGAGCAAAGAAATAACAGAACTAAACCAAATTTGTGGACAAATGGACTTAGTAGACCTTTACAGAGTGTTCCACCCCACAGCAACAGAAAACACATTCTTCTCAGCTGTACATGGGACATTATCTAAAACAGACCATGTGCTAGCATATGCTTAAGGAAATGCAAAGGAATGGAAATTATCTCATGCATAATATTGGACCATAGTGCAATGAAATGGAAATTAATGACAAATGAAATTGTAAGAAATCCATAAACACAGGGAAATTAAATGACACCCTCCTGAATAATCAAAAAGTCACAGAGGAAATCAAAGAAGCAATGAAAGACTATATACAATCAAATGAAAATGTAGATACAACTTAGGAGAAGATACAACCACTGTGGGATGCAATGAAAGCAGTCCTCAGAGGGAAATTTACAGCAGTGAATTCCCACCTCAGGGAAACTGAATGAGCAAAAATAAACAATCTTATGCTGCATGTCAGCTTTTAGAAAAAGAAGAAGTCAAACCCAAAGCCCAGACAAGGCAGGAAATTACAAAGTTCAGGGCAGGAATTAATGCAATGGAAACTAAAAAAAAAAAAAAAGAATTAATGAATCAAAGAGTTGGTTCTTTGAAAGAATAAATAAAATAGATAAACTCTTAGCCAATCTTAATTTAAAAAGGAAAGAAAAACTGAAATACATGCAATAAGGAATGAAAGACATGAAATCACTACAGATCCTGAAGAAATTCAGAAGATCATCAATACCTACTTTGAGAATTTTTATGCTCACAAGATGGAAAACACACAGGAAATGGACAGATTTCTAGATACATATGAATTAGCAAAGCTGAATGAACAAGATATAAAAATCCTGAATATCCCAAGTCCTGACTGATTCACAACTGAATTCTACAAGAAACTTAGAGACTATTTAACACCTGTTCTTCTCTAACTGTTTAATGAAATTGAAATGGAAGGAATTCTCCCCAATTCATTCCTGGAGGCAAGTATTATCCTGATATCAAAACCAGATAAAGATCCACAAAAAAAGAGAACTATAGGCCAATTTCCCCTATGAATATAGATGCAAAAATTCTCAGTAAAATACTAGCAAACAGAATGCAACAAATTATCAAGAAGATTATACACCATGACCAAGTGGGATTCATTCCTGCAATGCAGGGATGGTTCAATATACACAAATCAATTAATGTAATACATGATATCAATAGAGCAAAAGACAAAAATCAAATGATCATGAGGCAGAAAAAGCTTTTGATAAAGTCCAACACTTGTTTCTAATAAAAACTCTACAGAAAATTGGCATAGATGGACTTTACTTCAATCTGGTAAAAGGCATGTATGACAAACCAACAGCTAACATCATTCTAAATGGTCAAAACCTGAAAGCATTCACTTTAAAATCAGGAACAAGACAAGGATGTCCACTGTCACCACTTCTATTCAATCTAGTTCTGGAAGTATTAGCCAGAGCAATTAGAGAAAAGAGAGAAATAAGAGGAATAAGGATAGGAAAAGAAGAAGTGAAATTATCATTATTCACTGATGACATGATACTCTACATAGAAGACCCCCAAAACTTCACAAAAGGCTCACAGATTTAATAACCAAATTCAGTAGTGTAGTGGGATACAAAGTCAGCACTCAAAAATTAATAGCATTCCTGTAGACAAATAACAAGCAGACTGAGAGAGAAATGAATGAAACCACACCAGTCATAATAACATCTAAAAAATGAAATATTTAGGGATCAATCTAAAAAAAGCAGTAAAAGAGCTATACAGTGAAAATTACACTACTCTGAAAAAAGAGATCAAAGAGGATTTCAGAAAATGGAAAGATATTCATTGTTCTTGGATAAGAAGAACAAACATTGTGAAAATTGTTGTACAGATTCAATGCAATCTCAATTAAAATACCATTAGTATACCTCACAGATCTAGAGAAAACATTCTTAAAATTCATCTGGAACCTTAAGAGGCCTAGAATAGCAAAAGCAACCCTGGGAAATAAAGGAAAGGCAGGAGGCATCATAATCCCTGACTTGAAGTCATACTACAAAGCTACTGTGATAAAATCAGCATGGTACTGGCAAAAGAACAGACCTGGAGATCAATGGAACAGATTAGAAGATGCAGACACAACTACAAACACACTCAACTACCTTATGTTTGACAAAGGTGCCAAACATGTTCACTGGAAGAAAGATAGCCTCTTTAATAAATGGTGCTGGGAAAACTGCCTTTCTACATTCCAAAGATTAAAACTAGACCCATGTCTTTCACCATACACTAAACTAAAGTCAGGATGGATCAAAGATCTAAATATTAAAACAGAAACACTAAATCTATTGGAAGAAAAAGTAGGTAAAAACCTCAAAGACACAGAGGTAGGCAGATAGTTCAGGAACAATACCTAAACTGCACTGGAAATACTCCAAAAGAATCAACAACTGGGATCTTACCTTACTGAAAAGTTTTTTCACATCAAAAGAAATCACCACAAGAGTAAAAAGAAAACCTATGAATTGAGAAAAATTTTATTCAACTGCCCCTCAGTCAAAGCACTTCTATTTAGAATATATAAAGAATTAAAAACATCAGGCCTCCACAATTCAAAGACTCAATCCAAAAATGGGCATCTGAGATGAATATGTGTTTCTCAGATGAAGAAATATTACTACTAATGGCCAAAAAATATATGAGAAAATGTTCCACATTATTAGTCATTTGAGAAATGCAAATTAAAACAACACTGAGATTCCATCTCACCCCAGAAAGGATAGCTATCATCAAAAAATCAACTAATGACAAATATGTGGAAAAAGGAACCCTACTCCATTGTTGGTTGGGAGTGCAGATTGGTGAAATCACTGTGGAAATCAGTACGGAGATTCCTCACAAAACTAGGATTAGAAGTCCCATTTAACCCAGCTATTCCCCTACTAGGTATTTTCCCAGAAACACTAAAAACATCATACCACAGCAATATATGTGCACCCATGTTTATAGCAGTGTAATTTTTCATAGCTAAATCTTAGAAAGAAACCAAATGCCCATTAACTGAGGAATGGATAAAAAAGATGACACATTTTTATATAATGGAGTATTACTCAGCTATAAAAAAGATAAACTTGAGGCTTTTATAGGTAAACGGATGCAACTAGAGACCATACTCATAAATGAAATAAATAGGACCCACCTGTGCAAACATCATATTGTCCTCCTAGTGTAAGAACATGAAAGAGTAAATAAAACTCAAAATGTACCATAGATAATATGAAAGGGAAAGAAACTGCACAAAGGAAATAACAACTGGGGTGAGGGAAAGAAAAAAAAGAAAGTATATACTAAGGCTGTATATATATATATATATATATATATATATATATATATATGGAAAGATAGCTGGGATATCTGTACTGCTGATGTCTGGTGTTTGATTGAAAGGAACAGTTAATGTTTAAATTTTTATATGTATTTTGACCAATTTTGCCTTCTTATATCTGGTAATCTGAGCAATTTATGTGAAGACAACAATATGCAATATAACAACCACTGGTGAATTCTTACCATCCTGTCTAGTGCAACTTTGTATTGTCTCTAATGTTTTTTTAATTATTATTTTCTTATTCTTTTTAATGGTTTGATCAATCTTCCATTCTTACATCTGGTAATCTAAGCAACTCCTTTGAAGATAACAATATGCAATATAGCAACCACTGTTAATCCCTATATTTTGACTTGAAACACTGTATCATTTTCAATGTCCTTGCTTTGTTTTCTTTGTATTTTGTTATTGTTCTTTTTTTAACTATTCTCTTTAAAATAAAAATAATGAATCAAAAAGCCTTAAAGTTAAGACAACAATATGCAATATAACAACCGTTGTTGAATTACTACCATTTTATTAGTGAAACTCTGTATCAGTTCTAATGCTTTTTAAGTTTTTTATCCTCATTCTTTGATTAATCTTGTGTTCTCACATTTGGTAATCTGAGCAACTTTATTGAAAATAATAATATGTAATATAACAACCATCGTTAATTTCCTCCATCTTTTTATTTTACTTTTTTTTTTTTTTTGGCAGTACTGGGGATCGAACTCAGGACCCTGCGCTTGCTAGGCAAGGGCTTATTCCACTGAGCTATATCCCCAGCCCTAACCATCGTTAATTTCCTATCATCCTTATCAATATGTAACACAGTAACCATTGTTAATTTCCTACCACTCTGTAATTCAGTATTGCTTGTATTGTTCTTATGCTATAAGTGGATGTCTGTTCATATGCTTTCCTTCTTTTTTTTTTTTAATAAATTTTAAAAATTCCCTATCATCTTGTTTTGAAATTCTGTATAATTTTTATTGTTTTGTTTTTATCTTTGTTGTTGTTATTTTGTTTTCTCTTTAAAGTAAAAAAATAAAGAAAAGAATTAGAGTTCATGAAAAAGTATCAAATAGAAATCCAGAAGATAAAAAATTATATTAAAACTACAGGTAGTAGAAGTAACCAGTATGAAGGCAGAGCATCAGCAGTAGATGATAAGGCCAGTGCAGGTGACCAAATACTCAGAGACACCTTAAAAACAATAAGTAAGTTTAATCGGAACTAGTGGAATTTTTCAGAAGATATTTCACTAGTTTCCCTAAATGGCATATAAACTTGTTTACAGAAATAATATCAGAAAACTTTTCCATGGGGGAGAAGTTTAACATATATATCAGTTGTGCAGGACCACTTGGGTGGCTTTCCTTGAAGGAAGAGCAACTGTCTCTATTTTGGCTGAATTTGACTCTACTTCCATGTGTTGATGTGTGCAGAGCTGCCTAGGACTTTTCCTTATCCCTTCCATAGGCTTTAAGCATTGAAAATTGGTCCAGCTGAGGTGCTGATGAATAGTCTTTGAAGTAAAGTTGACAGGGCAGTGTTTCTTCATCCATGTAGCTCTCAAAAAAGCATGTGTGAGCTGAGGTGGAATGGACAGCCATGCTCCACACTGTCATCTGGGATTGAGCCTTGACATAAGAGGCTATAACTTCCAAAGGCATAAAAGATTACACATCAGAGCTGAAGCACCAACCCCAAAACATCATATACTACCTCACTTGTGTTATGCAGGTTACTCTTTCTGCATATCTTTCTCTCTGCATATTGCAGAGGTGACTATAGGCCACCTACCTAGCCCAGCTCACAGCACTCACATATGTCCCACCATTCTCACAGTCACTCATCCTCAAGCCACTCTCTTCCTCATGGATTAATAAAACCTGGGTTAGCCCCTAGGTCAAGCTCTTTGTTCCAGTTAGCCATAATGATGGATTTAGGACATCTTGGATCCCCATAACTACAAATATACCTTAGCCTCTTTATTCTTGCCATGTGTTGCACTGGAAGTAGTAGATTAGAATTAACTCACCAGAATTCCAGTAACTTTTCCATGGGATTATAAATATAAACTTCCTGGGCCTTGACAAGGACCAGGAAGGGCTCTCTATAATCAGTGAGACATATAAAAATCCCAAACAGTCACAATCGGAAAAGAACTTCTCCATGACACAACACAGTAAAAATTCTAGAAGTCCAGCACAAAGACAGAATCTTCAAAACTGTTAGAGAAAACAACATATCACTTGTAAAGGTGATCCTACTAGAATTACAACAAGCCTTACAGGTCAGGAGAGCTTAGAGTAAAGTGTTTTAAGCATTAAAGTACAAGAACTTCCAACCCAGATAAATGTGACATATTCCACAAAACCATCATTTAAAACTGATGGAGAAGTAAGGACTTACCATGACAAAGAGCACTACAGGAAATTCATGAGCACAAAAACAGCCCTCTAAAAAATTTTCAATGATATCCTAGAATAAGACAATGAAATCAACAACGCCAACAAGTCTTATAGAATGAATATACAAGGTAGGGTTCGCTATTAAACAGAAGGGGACTGGGGATCAGCTACAAAAACAATGCAATCACAGGAATAAGTGAATATTTTCAGTAATCATACTGTGAATGGCTTCAACTCCCCAGTCAAAAGACACAAATAGTCATACTGGGTCAAAAACAAAACATGATGGCATGCAGTAATGCATTTAACTAAAATAAATTTATAGACTAAAATCAAGGATGTAAAATGATATTCCATGCAATGGGAGCCCCAGAAACAAGTAGGAATAGTTACCCTATTTTCAGACAAGTTAGACATCAAGCCAAAATTGATCAGAAGACCTATAGAAGATGACTAAATGTTGGCAAAGGGAACAATTCAACAGAAAAAGATTAATAGTTGTAAATACATACACACAAAATACTGGCACACTCAACCTCATACAAAAAATATTACTGAACATAGAAGAACAGATAAACATCAATATAATTATAGGTGGGACTTCAATACCTCACTACCAAAAAATAGATCAACCAGACAAAAAAATCAAAAAGAAATATTAGTTTAAACTATATCTTTGAACAAATGGACTTAATCGATATGTGTAGTTTTCAGCCCAATAACAAGAGAATAAACATTCTTTTCAGCAGCACAAAGAATTTTCTCCAAAATAGACAATATGCTGAACCATAAAGCTTGATAAAATACACACAAAAGAATTAAAATAGTCCCATGTATATTATCAGCTCATAGTACAATGAAACAGAAATCAGTGACAAAAAACCCACAGAAATTATGTAAACTCATGGAGATTAAACAATACACCCTTTAATCAATGGGTCACAGAAGAAATAAAACATTTCTTAAAATCAAATGGTAATGTCAGTACAACATATCAAAACCTATGCAACAGGCCGGGGATATAGCTCAGCAGCACAAGCACCTGCCTGGCAAGTATAAGGTCTTGAGTTTGATTCCTAGTAGCAAAAAAAAAAAGTCCTATGAGACACAATGAAAGCAATCCTAAGAGGGGAGTTTATAATTATGAATGCCCATGTTAGAAAAACAGTGATCACAAATAAATAATCCAATAATCCACCTCAAGGCCCTAGAAAAACAATAATCCAAATCTAAAGCTAGTACAGGTACTATGGCTTGTGTGTAGATACATTCCCCAAACCTCACGCAGTCATTGGTAAGGCTTTTCAGAGGTAGCTGGGTCCATGCTATATAATCTGAGGGACCTACAATTAGCAGCAGTGCCATAGAAGCAGAGCCACCCAAGCCTTGGAGATCACATCTTGGCACAGATTGCACAAGATGCTGGACATGGAACTATGGGACTTAATGTTTGTTCTGCTCAATATTGGACTTGGTTTGGTTGCATTCCTTTCTATCTCTCTACTTCTAACTTTGGAATGGGAATGTTTGTTCCATGACATTGTAAGTTAGAAGTATTTAACATTCTTTTCATTTGTACAGGGGCTCCCAGCTAAGAGTCTGCTTTCACTCTCAGAGAAGATTTTGGACTTAGACTTTTCAGCAATGCTAGAATGCTTAGAACTTTGGCAAATGTTATAGATGGACTAAATGGTTTTTGCACAAAAGGGATGTGCATGAGTCTTCTGGGACCAGGAGTAGAAAGTTATGGCTTATATCTAAATGTCCCCCCAAAGTCTCATGCAGTCATAGGTAGGGCTTTTCAGAGGTGGCTAGGGTCTGTGATGATATGATTAAGAATGTGATGCTGGGATTAATGGTGCAATGCTAGGATGAAGTCTGCCCAGCCATGGCAGTGAGTGCTACCCACCCTAAGGGGATATAGCCTGGATAAAATACAAGAAAAAAGGGAAGCAGCTGCCATTGTTTGCTGCTGCTGCTTCTTCACTACTTCACAGCTTTGCCATGCCACCCTACTGTGGAGCCAGCCAACTATGGACTAAAGCTTCTAACTTTTCTGCTTTAATTTTGGGTATAGGTTATTTTGTCTCAGCAACAAGAAAAGTAACTAAAACAAGGAAAGTAATTATAACAATCAGAACAAAAATTAATCAAACTGAGACTAAAAAACAATGCAAAGAATCAGTGAATCAAAGAGCTGGTTCTTTAAAAGAATTAACAAAATAGACAACCCTTAGTCAAACTTATCAAAAACAGGAAAGAAAAAGCTATATCAATATAATTAGGAATGAAAAAGTTGAAATCACAATGGACACTACTAAAATCCAGATTACTAGTAGCTACTCTGAAAACCTGTAGTCCAATAATTTGCATAACCCAGAAGATATGGATAGATCCCTAAATACAGATGAATTACTAAAACTGAATCAAGAAAACATAAAAATATACAAGAATCCAATAACTGACAATGAAATTAAAGCAACATTGAAAAACTAACCAAGAAAAGCCCAGGACCTGATGAATTCACCACTGAATTCCAAAAGAACTTCAAGGAAGTTCTAATGACAATATTCCTCAATCTCTTTAATGAAGTTGAAAAGGAAAGAGCACTGTCAAACTCATTCATGAAACGTTGCATTACCTTGATTGTTAAACCAGATAAGGACTAAACTAAAAAAGAAAGCTACAGACCAATCTCTTTAATGGACAGAGACAAAGATCCTCAGCAACATACTGGCAAACAGAAAGCAACGAATCAGTAAAAACTGCATATATCATGATGAAATAGTCTTAATCCCTGAGATACAAGGAGGGTCCAATGTATATAAATCAATAAGTGTAATATACATATACACAGAAGCAAAGAAAAAATTATTTTATCATTTCAATAGACACAGATTTATCCTTTGACAAAATGCAACATCTGTTCATGATTTAAGAAAAACCCTGAAGAAAACAGGAATAAAAGGAGCTTATCTCAATCTGATAAAAGTCATATATATAAATCTATTGCTAACACCATATTAAAATAGAGAAAAACTGAAAGATTTTCCTCCAAAATTAGGAATAACACAAGATGTCCACTATCACCACTGCTGTTCAAATAGTACTCAAATCTCTAGCCAGAGAAATCAAGCAAGAGAAAGAAATACAAGGCATACATATAGGAAAGGAAGAAGTCAAACTACCCTTATTCACAGATGATATGCATACAGTCCTTCCAAAAGTGCTATACAGATTTAATGCAATCAATCAGAATACCAAAGCACCTTATAGAACTAGATAAAAACATCCTAAACTTCATATGGAACCAGAAGAAAGACAGAATAGCAAAAACAATCCTAGGTAACAAAAACAAAGCAAAGCAAGGGGTAGCACAGTCCCAGATTTCAAGTTACATTACACAGCTATGGTAATAAAAACGCTGTGACCCTGCCACAAAATCAGACATGAGGATCAATGGAAGGAACGGAATAAGAAGGTGCAGAAACAATTCCAGCTATCTGATCTTTGACAAAGGGGCCAAAAACATAGGCTGGAGGAAAGATAGCCTCTTTAACAAATGGTTGTCCCCACGCAGATTTAACCTAGACTCATATCTCCTACTATGTACTAAACTAAAATCAATATGTATCAAATATCTAAATATTAAAGTAGAAACACTTAATCTGCTGAAAGATAAAATAGGTAAAACTCTTGAAGACAGGCATGGACAGACATTTTGAATAGAACCCCAGTTGCAGAAGAAATAACATCAAAAATTGACAAATGGAGTTATGTTAAAAAGCTGCACAGCAAAGGAAACAGGCAACGGAGTAAAGAGGCAACCTATGCAATGGGAGAACATTTTTGCTAGCTACTCTTCAGATTTGGGAATAATATCTGGAATATATAAAGAACTCTAAAAATTAACCTCCCCAAAATAAAGACTCAATAAAAATGGGCAGTTAAGTTGAACTGACACCTCTCAGAAGAGGAAATACAAATGGCCAATAAATACATGAAAAATGTTCAACATCACTGGTCATTAGAGAAATACAAATCAAAACAACACCAAGATTCTATCTTACTCCAGAAAGAATGGCTATCATCAAGAAATCAAGTCAGAACAAGTGCTGGTGAGGCTTAGGGGTCGGGGAGAGAGACCATTCTATGTTGTGGGTGAGACTGTAGACTAATACAACCACTATTAAAATCAGTATGGAGAGTCCTCAAAAGACTAAAAGTAAGAAATTCCATTCAAGCCAGCTATTACCTTCTAGTACCTTCCCAATGGAGTTAAAAAATCAAATTATAATAATACATGCATATCCATATTTAGAACAGTTAAGTCTTGGAATTGGGCTATATATATCAATCAACAGATGAAAAGATAAAGAATGTGGTGTTTATACACACTAGAAGTCAACCATGCTACTAAGAAGGATAAATTTGAGTAATCTGTAGGAAAATGGATGCATCTTGACACTATGATGTTAAGTGAAATAAGTCAGACACACAAGTGTAATTACATGGTGTAATGGGTGATACAACCTGAGAAATTTAGAAGTTTAACTAAGTGACTCAGCAGGGAGTCAGGGTCCTCACTTTGTAAACATCCTCATCCTGTGCAAAAGGAGGGCACAGAGACGGTGTGAGTGCTACACACACGGGGGAAGGGGTTAGCCTGCTTACAATATAAGGGAGAAAAAGAGGCTTGCTTTCCCCCTTTGTGCTCTTGTTGCTTTCGCTGTCTTCTGCTGCCTTAAACTGTTGCCCCTGTGCCATGCCGCTCTGCCTTGGAGCCAGCTGATTGTGAACTGAAACCTCCACTTACTAGGAGCTAAATAAACCTTTTCCTCTAACTTTGAGTGTTAGGTATTTTACTTGAGCAACCAGAGAAAGCTGAGACATCTGGTTTCTCTTACATGAGAAATCCAAAGCAGAAATAAAAAGCAAATAGGAAATATAGATGCAGATCTTTTGGGAAGAGGACCACAAGATGAAGGGTAGGGGATATAAAAAGAATTAAGATGTATTATGTACATATATTAATTCCCTAGGATTAAAGTGATTATTATGTACTATGAACATGCTCTAATACAAATAAAAATATGAAAGAACAAAAAAGACTAATAGGCATGATAAAGATCTTTACTATGGCTATGTCTAAAAAAACCCTTTTAATAAACATGTTTTAAAATTCCTGCCAGGTGTGGTGGTATACGCCCGTATCCTGTCCCTCAGGAGACTGACATAGGAGCATGACCCAAGAGGCTGTGAGCTCAAGGCCAGCCTGAGCTACGAAGTAAGACCCTGTCTCAAAAAAAAAAGCAAAGAAGTCCCAGGTCATAGTAAAGCACCCACCATTGTAGAATGTCCTTTTGTGTGACATAAACTAATGGTGGTTGTAGAATCATTGATCATGATCATTGAGCTCACCTGTCAGCCTGTTTAACTTGCCACCTCAAAGACCTGGTCACAGTGGCCATAGCTGGGTTCCTGTCCCCTTCCCCAGGTACATGACTCCTCAACAACACGCCTCACTCACCTGAGCTCTGAGTCCACAATACTTGCTGTGTGCCTGAGACCCCAGACCGGAGTTGCTGAATAGGAATCTCTGACGTGGCGGGGCCTAGCAGGAATGTTGTGTAAAGTGTCCAGTGGTGATGACCCCGTGAAGGTGCCAACCCCATAGGCATATCATCAATTCCAGCAAAGCACAAAACAGTAAAAACTAACAAGTGAGGATACAGGCAAGCGGTGGCAGCAGATCAACTGTGACCCAGGTCAGACTCACCTCAGTCCTAAGAACCACTCCCTATCACTTCACCTTGGAAGAGAGATTTATTCTAGGGTGGCAGAACCCCAAACAGAGACCATAACGTATGGGCCCAGTCAAGGCACCAGAAAAGCTGATGCTGACAGGTGCTCACGTTTGCAAAGCTATTCAGATGAGAAAATGGTCAGCATACTGGGTCAGTGTTGACCTGCTCCTGGAAGAAGGAAGCACACTGCCGACAAAAGTATTCAGTCCTGCTTGGCAGGTGGTTCCTGTGGCAAACCCAAGCCCCAGGTCCACTGTTTTAGGATGTTTTGTGAATTTGGTTGGGTTGAATCCGTCCCTCAAGCAGAGGTCCAAAAAGGGAGCTAGGAGCATCACGGTGCAGAGCTTCACGGTAGCCTGAAGTCACTCCCTGAACTTAGAAAGAAAATATTAGAACTTCCACTATTTATATATATAAAGATATAAAGTGCTTCAGTAATGTTTAGTGTACATATCTACAAAATTGATGATTTCACAACCCACTGATATTTTACATTGCACCAAAAAAGTAATTACTACTGATAGATGATTTATTACTCTGACCCGGGACTTAAATATTTATCAAAAGTTCATTTTTTAGATTTTAGACATAGCAATGATCATATCTATTAGTCTTGTGCTTACGTAAGAAAGAAAACATAAGTGAAATTAGGTTTCTGTATGCTCAGCATGGCAACTGTATCTCCACTGTTGAATAGCAAACATGCTCAAATCATTTATTTTTTAGTCATGGAGTTTTTGGAGATCACTCTGGAGGACAGCATCATGTCTTGATGTGAGGCCCAACCCATGTTCCTGAAAGTTTCCAATCTACAGCCATACTTGGATGCTCTGGGGAACCAGACAGCATCCTCTCCTGCCTTCACACCCAGAGAAGCTCGCCCATGCACATGAGCCCTCTCATGGAGGATGTCCCAGCAAGACTGGATACAGATCATAGTTGACTGATGCCAGGACTCTTAATAGCCATTCTTATGGCAACTCACAGGCCACAGAGTAGGTGTGGCCCACAGATGTTTGTTTACCTTTTGGCTTAGTTGAGTTTTTTCTTTGACAGAAATGCCTTCTTAAAATTGAGTTCACAACAGTGAAGTTAAAGTTTAACCTGGCCCCACCTCACACCTCACATTCATATTACATGCCACATTCATGAGCTTGAATCTATTATATAGATTCTAAGTTTTAGAACATTTAGAGCCTCTCCGTTTCTTCTTCTATTTTCATTTTCTGATGCTGGAGGTTGAACCTAGGGCCTTGTGCATGCTCTAATCCTGAACTTCACGTCCAACCCTAGAGTATTCATTTGGCCTGTTTCCTTCCTTCACTCCCTCCTTTCTTGCTCATTCTACTTGTGATGCTAGAGGTTGAACACAGGGCCTTCCACACTCCAGGGAAACTATCACTGAGTTACACCTCCAGCTCTTCAACTGGCTCTCGATGCCATTGAAAATGTGTTCTTGACTTTCTGGGGCCACATGTAGAAACAGTCATTCTCATGGTCTAATGAAGAGAGCCTGCCTGGGCTGGTTTAAGGCCTGAGGAAAGAACCCTAAGAGCTAGAAGCTTTTCATTCTTGGATTTGCAGAACAACTCTGGGAGCAGCAGGGGTTACAAGCAGCAAAGGGTGTGGGGGTGTTTGAGTTTTACAATCCTTCCCATCTATAGATGTCTTTTCAAACTCTATTATGAAGTTTTTCATTCCATCTTCCATGGTCTCTATAACTATCACGATATTCCATTAAAGGATTAAAAACATTTTCTTATCTTTCCTTGTGCTGTTGGATTTAGAACGTGACCAAATTTTTAATATTCTCAATAACACCGTCAAAATATCTTCATTCTTTTCATATTGAGAATTATTATTGTAGGAGGGGGACAAGAATAGCACAATGGTTCATTTACTACCTGTAGATATTAATTTCTCTGAGCCTCCATTTCCTCAAATATGAAAGGTACACTACCTGCTTCATAGGCTATTACAGGAACTGAATAGTCAGTGGGTACAAAATGCCTCAGGTAACCAGAGAGTCACAAATGCAGCGAGCACCATTCTCAGTCACCCTCCTGTCGTGACCACTATCAGCACAGTCCTCTCACCACCCCTACAACTCGCCCTGAAGTAGGATCAACGGATTCAGGAGCACAAGGGTGACAGACAACAATCTAAGCTTTGAGTATTTCCAAGTAGAATGTGAGGTGGTGATCAGATACCCTGGAACCTACTCCCTGCCCTGCCCTGCCCTGCCCTGCAGGCCTTTGCACAGGAGCCTGAAAATGACCTCATTTGGCCCTTTCTCCACATTCCCACTTCGGGGGAGAGGTGGGGCCACTGCAGGTAGAAACTGATGTGCCTCTGAGACTGTAAAGGCTTTACCTGCAGTTTGGATGTCAGTTCCCGAAATCTGTGTCCTCTAATCCTGAGGTCACAGAAGAAGCAGTTGGTGAATTGGAGGCATAGCCCCAGCATATGGAGAACCCACAGCTGACAGAAGGTTTTGCGGAAATGTCTGCATATGGGGACATATGCTGTGGAATACCAGTCTGCCTCATTGGCACCAAGCAAAGCTAACTGGGAAGAGATTGGAAGGTAGATTAACAGCTGAGCCTTCGCTGATGGGCTTCTCTGCTCCTGGCTCCACCAAGAGCAACGGTGGGGGCACTGAGCAGAACGTGGCACTGAAGGGGTCTGCCTCTGCCCCCCGTCCTGTGGCTGCCTGAGGACGGAGAGCCTGGCAGTGGTGTCATTAAGGGCTCCCCTTCCCCCACTGGAGGCCTCCAGAGGTGACTGAGGTGGAGAGTAAGGCAGGAAAGTGACTGGAGCTTTGACTTCCTCGCGTGTTCTCTGGAATCACTGCCCAACCAAGCCACCAAGGGATGACACAGGCAGATGTGAGGACTTGGGCCTCAGGGCGGCACCTTCCCCAAGGGTGCCCGCAGAGCTTGAAAAGGAGAGGAGGGAGAGTGCGCAGAAGGCGGGAAATGCTGCATCCAGAACTGCAGTGTTTCCTGACCCTGAAGGCAACTCCTGCCCCGAGGCGAGTGCGGTGCAGGGACATCGCCACCAATCTACTGGGCTAGCTTGGCTCCCAAGTTCAACGTTCTTACCAGCTGTCCAGCTCCTGAAACTGGCTCACTATCAAGGACGCTTAAGGACAGTTAAACCCAGTAATCTGGATATTTACAGAACTTGAAGTTTTAAAATAATAATTCATATGCGCTTTACAAAGCTCCTGACCTTGCTGAGTGATGGCTCAACCTGGTCTGCTCATTTCGAGGTCCCTGATGCCTGCGATGGTGTACGCGGCGCTCGCAAAGGCGCAGCTCGCGCGTGCAATGGGTGCTCTTACCGCAGCGGCCGGGCGTCTGTCTGGGCAGACAGTGCAGGGCCCCGAACACACATCTGCAGAGGCGGCAGCCGCGGACAGTCCAGGCTCCGTGCCCCAGGGCGCCACAGTCGCTGC
>PVLD010017504.1:0-41712 GCA_004027595.1 Dinomys branickii
TGTCCCAGTAGCGCGTTCTCTGTCGGGTTCAGGAGCTGAAGCCGTTCTTCCCTCCACACTCGCTCTCTCGGCTGGTCATCTTCTTCCCGGAAGTCCTTATTTCTGTCTTCATATTGCTATATTTCATTGTTTGGGTGGTAATCCTCTGGGAGGTTCTCTCTCTGCTGCCTACCCGGTCGCCATCTTCCCGGAAGTCCAGGACCAATGTTAATGGAAAACAAATATTGTATTATATCGAGCTATTAGTGATGCCTGCACTCCATGAAAGAAACTAGTTAGTATCACTTCAAAGGGAAAAGTCAGCCTTTGTTTTAAACAAGAGAAGAAAAAATGAAAGACTACTGTATGTGAACACGAACTAGCTCCATGATACAGCTCAGTCTTTACCCAGATCACAACATAGATCAATGCATTTCTCTGCCAAGGAAAACTGACAGCTTATCTCTAGCAGAACTAGTTTGATATAAATCCTTAACAGTGTATTTAGTGAGAAATACTGCTTGAGAGTATTTGCATAGTTTGAAATAAATCAAAGTTTTATGAGCACATCATTTAATATTAAAATCCACCTTATTAGTTTTTAATGGCAGAGTAGGTACATGTTTTAAGATATCTGTGGAGGGGATTACAGGGGAAGATCAGCCAGACATGTGCTTTGGAAAGCCAGCTGTCCCCCTCCGCTTGTGTTTTACCTGCTTAAAGAGTGTTGAACAGCTACTTTCTTGAGAGCTTTTCTTTTTTTTTTCAGACTCACAATGTAATTAGTAATGGATCTAATGTATCCAGAAAATAGACAGGTGTTAAGAGGGTTTCTTATTTAATTTATGAAATTGAAATTGGTTGAATTCAAGAAATAGCAGTTTCAATATATAGGAAGATAAGTCAATCAAAGTAAAGTTCTTTTAAAGATAATTCCAAAAATATATATCGAATGAACTGTAAAGTAAAATTTATAAATATTCTTTTACTGAAATACTCCCTGTTTGTGAGGGGAAACGCTGTTCAATTCTGTTCTTCTGAATGAAAGAAGTATCTTTCTGACATCATCAGAGTACATTTCCTCTGAGGCACACTGCCTCTGGTTTGTGAGTAATGGTTTTTATTTCAGTAGGGATAGCAAAGAAGGGAAGTTACCCGGTCTGTTTTAGGCAGCTCAATATTAAAATGAAGTTTTGGTTTCGTTGCTACAGTAAATTCTGTTTTGGCCCTTGAGAATGTGTATGTGTGTATTAACATATTTATTATAAATGGACAGAATATTGGTGATTGTTTTGTCTAATTATATTACTTTATATGGAAGGCAAATATAATTGAATGGTTTACTCGTGGCTACACAACTCATAGTAAGTTGTTATTTGTTTGTAGCTACCTAAAGCTATTGTCTGTAACTACTGACTCATTCATATGATTGCAGTAGCACCCTGGATAAGAAAGTATTTACTAGGGCCTCTTTCAAAATTAGGTTGTTTTTCTCATCTTTTGTACATTTGAGATTCATTTTAAAAATGTTATTAGTAATCACTGATTTTTTCCTAATGCCATTTCTTTTGGTAGTATTCTTTAATGGAACACGTATGCAGCTTGCATTTCTAACTTGTTGGAAAACTTCAAAGTATAGTTTACCTCAGTAATAAAAAGTTGTCTTGAAGAAAGGAAGGATGCATATGCAAAGTGTGACGTCATGTAAAAAAGGACTAAAACACCCCAAATGGGCCAACTGATGCAATTTGTAAATGTAATACATTACTGAAAACATTTTTAAGATGGTGAAGGTCTTAATAGAAAATTTAAATTTTAATGTGTTTGCTTGAAGAAAATAAAATGAAAGGATCCTTGCATTTAGCAAAATAAAATAAAATTTGAGTTTTAATATCCAAGGTTTTAGACAATCAACTTGAAGATTTTGCAAAATGAAAGATGGGATTAGTTCAATTCTTGTTCCTCTTTCTATTTTTGCTAAGGAAGTTGCAAGTAAGGGTGTCTATTTGTAAAATTTTGTAGGAAAAATTTGTATACATTGCTCACATGTTTAATTTCCTTGTGCTGGACAAAAGAAAAGGTAAGTAAATTTCACTATCTTAAAAAATCCTTGTGTGCTAAAGGATATCACAGTATGAACAAAGCTAAAAGCCTAGCTTGTTTGAGGAAAGAATGTAACAAATGGTAAAAAAATTTTATAAGTCAATTAAAAAATATACCAGCAAAGAAATGGTTGAATTATAAAACATTCAAAGAAGAATGAATCTAGACAATTAAAATTAGTACCCTAGAGGTACTCAGGGAAATGTGTAAGTTGAGAATACCACTTCATATATCCAGCTTACAAAGATATAAGTGTTCTGGTGACATTGTGCATTTGACAAGATTTCCAGGTAACTCTTTGTTTAGTGTGTCACTTGGGACAAAAAAATACCTCGGAAAAGGATTTGGTCACATTTAATGAAGGTGGATATACATATAGAGGACGCTTAGGAGGTGGTTGTTCTGATTTCAAAATCTTCTGCAAAAAACCCCAGGGAGATATGTACAAATATATTCATTGTAGCATTATTATGAAATAGATGCTAGAAAAGATGGAAACAATTATTATAGTGTGTTACTAGGATGGATATAACTAGGAATTAACAGTAATTACCTGGCTGTGCTTATGCGGGTTAATGTGAATAGATTCCCAGGAATAGCTGGAGTGAGAAAATTAGACAGTTATATAACATAGTATGTGCATAAAGAAAAATTTATTTATATGTATTGGTTATGGAAACCTTTAAAATTGTGATTGTTAAGATGACTAAAATAAGCTAGAAGAATTTAGGAAGGTATGGACATAAACTGGGAGAACAAAGAAGACAGAAAGTTGAAAACCTTTATGTCGAAGGAGAATTAGAACCCATTTGAAGGACTACGGGGCTGTGCTTATGTAAAATTGGAGTGAGCAAAAAAATCAATAACAAAATAACAACACAGGCAAAACCAAAACAACACAAAAACCATGTGAGATCTTATTCTGTTACTAATTTAACTGCAAACTTAATGTGTTCTGGCTACAGTTTCCTTATTTACAAAATGAGACGGTTATGTAAGGTTATTGTCAATGTTTTTCCCGAGGCAGAAAATTCTGTAAGTTTCTGTAGCTGTGTGACATTGGGCCTGTTCTGTAAATAAGCTTTGCTTCAGTTTCTTCATCTGTAAAATGGGGACTCATAGTAACGTCTTCTTAATGGGGTGTACTGATGTGTGTATGAAACCGTTCATGGAGAGTGCTTAGCTCTGTGCCTATCATGTATCATCAGTTAATAAATGTTAGCTAGTAAAGCCATGACCACAAAACTTAAAGTCATGAAACATAAAGTACGAGTGGATTAATCTCCCTTTTTGGTAACTTTTGCCAGTATATTCCAGTAAGCTTTGTGTACTCGTTACTCTCGGTCATTCTATATGTGCCTTGCTTTTCTGTGAAGTGAGTGGAAGTAAACGTTCTCTCTTGAACTATGCTTATCAGTTCCGCGCGTCATTGTGGTTAAACACATAAACACACACGTGCACATACACATGCACTGGAGGAAACACAGTATCTCCAGGGTAGACCTGACCATTCTTAGATATAATTCAGTAGAATATAGATTTCTTAAATGAGAAGATTTGACAATGTGCATAATTTAATTGTACCGAGACAAAATCCACTCTGAATGTCTTCTTGGCAAAATGAAGTCCCATTAAGCCATGTTTCAATACATGCTCTGGGGGGAGGGGGGCGGGAGGGAGGGACAATTTGTAGCACACTGTGTCTACTTTATGGCTACTGATTTTAAGCAAATTTCAGATTACCCTTATTGTCTAATCATATGTTTGGGAGGATGGGCTATTTATGAGATGTTAGCTTTCCAGATGCTCCAACAATGAGCTGTAAGTGCTCTATTCATAAGCCAGCCCCCAAAACATGGCAGATTAGCTGTTTCTAATCTTTGAATTCAGAACAAGTGTTAGAACAAGGAACACTTGCAGAGCTGTGTAGTCTCCATCACCTCATTAAAATGTATTTATAAATGAAGGAGACAGAGGAGCAAATGTCTGCACAAAACATTGCTACTTCATTAATACTTTTATTACAAAAGCACTTTCTATGGAATCTGTCAGCCGAGAGGAAGTGAGTGAATCAGTTGTCTTTCATTTTTGTGTTTTGTTTATTTTCCCTGATATGCAAATTCAAGTTTAAAAGAAATATTTTAACAGAAAATATGAACTAAAGTGAAAAAGAAATTGAGCACATGAGGAGGAACAACGTCTGGCCCAACGTGTGCCTAACGCTAGGATTGGAAGGAGGTAGTTGTCTGAACTTGAACAAGGTTTTATTTTTCTTAAAGGTGAGGCTGCTGTTTCATTGGAGAAATGTGTTATGATGGGAGTCACGTTTCAGAGTAATTCCTTAAAAGGTTTCTTTTTCTGTGACAAGTAACTAGAAACAAATATGAATAAACATTTTCCTCCAAATTAGAAATTTTGTTTAAAACACTTGAGATTTGAAAAGAACATCATAAAAATAGGTGAAAAGAGTCAAAATTAAAAATGCATAGTGACTCTCTTCCTTATTAAGAGAGTAAGGCAGTGTATTTTAGATCTTATTTAAGGAAGATCTGGTGCTGAAATACCTAATAGATCTTTTGACAGATATATTTTCAAGGTGGGTCTTATTCTAGTATCTATTTCTATAAAACAAACTACACCAAAACTTAGTGACATAAAGCAAGTCTATTACTCTCATAGATTTTGTAGGTCAGAAATTAAGGTAGAGAGCAATTCGAGTCTCTTCCTTGATGTCTGAGGGTCTCAGCAAAATGATTTGAATGGCTGGGGTTTGGGGTTTGGGGTGTGGGGTCACAGCGAAGCCTTTGCACTCCCATTGGAATGGTAGGATGAACGGTTGTATCTGGGTGCCATTGACTCAGCTGCCCATAGATCCATGTGTGTCCAAACTGTGTGATTAGGGTTTTGTCTAGCATGGTGACTAGCTTCCAAGAGAGTCTCTGAAGAGCAAGCTTCCCAAGAGGGAGAGTTCTGAGAGATGTTGGGAAAGGTCCATTTTCTCTTAGGAATTAGCTAAGGAACTTACATACCGTTATTTCCACTGCATTTCTCTTGGGTGTAGCAATTACAAGCTTGTCCAGGTATTTTAGAAAAGGAATCTAGACCTCATTTCCTCATGGCAGAGTGTCAAAAAAGTTGTAGACAGCTTTAAAACTTCCACAGATGGTTTCAAATGGTTTGTAACTAACTCAGTACATTTTTGGTTGGTCCTATCTCAGTATGACTTATATGATGACGCTGCACAGCGCCTGCCTTGCTCATGTGAGATCCTGAGTTTAATTCCCAGAAACAAACAAAATCAGTATCAATATATGTGTGTATATGTTTTAAACATTTTCACATTGGTATTATTCTTTTATCTGTTGAATTTATTTATGAGTTTGTGAATTGAGAGATCTTTACCCCCATAAAGATCTAAGAACAAACATGGTCTTGTGTGAAGTCGAGGAAGATATAATGCATAAATATGACTCCATGGTATTATTAGGTGAGAGAATTTATGACAGCAGAAGAGACACATGGAGGACCAGAAGAGCAAGCAGAGCACGGTGGGAAAGTCGAGTATGAAAGAGGACGAAAGCAGGAAGTGGTGCAGAAATGAGCATGAGGGGCACCGGGGGAAAAGCGTCCTCAGCAGGAAACAGCCTTAGCACATCTCAGCAAGGAATTAGATGCCACACCCATGATGACCCTGCCATTTGGACTGTATGTGTGAAATCTTTTAAATCTTTCTTTTTTTCTCCAGGAGCAATGCTATTGATCTACTGATTAATATTTTCATAATTCCATGCTGGACTGGGGAAACCAGAAGAGTTACACTAGTTGGAAAATGCTGGTGGTTAGGCTGTATTCTAAGGTGTTGCTTCTCAAGCATTAATGTGCCAATGAATCGATACGGGAGCATTATTTGGATTTATTGGGCCCGAGGGACTAGCCCCTTAGCATACCTCCAGGTGATGCCGCTGTTGCTAGTGCTTGAGCCATACCTAGGTGCCATGGTTCCAAGAGCAGAACGAAGAGAGGGCTGCCCTCAGGAAGACCAACTCTGGGAAAGAGCCCTGGTACTGGCGTCCTCTGGATTCAGTGTCCTGAATACCTGCCTGATTCTTAGCCCTTTTTTTGTTGAAACAAGATTTCCACCTGCCTCCGTTTTTGCGTCTGCAGAAGAATAGATAATAATTCATACTTTGCTGGACTGTGAGGGTTTCATGAGTTACCATTTGTGACAAACTAGGTCTCAGTAAAAGTTTGATGATTGTTCTTCATTTTCTGTCTCTGGAAGGACCTAGAATAATGTCCTGAAGAAACCGTGGCTAGGTGTGGTGGTGCACGCCTATAATCCCAGCACTCGGGAGGCAGAGGCAGGAGGATTATTGAGAGTTTGAGATCAGCCTGGGCTACAAAGTGAGCTCAAGGCCAGCCTCAACTGCATAGTGAGACCCTATCTCAAAAGGACAAAAAAAAAAAAAAAAGAAGAAACCTTGGTTTTAGAGAACAAAGCCCAGGGACAGGTGTTAATTTCTATTTCGAATTTTTTTTTTTCTTTGGCAGTACTGGGGATTGAACTCAGGACCCTGTGCTTGCTAGGCAAGTGCTTATTCCACTGAGCTATATCCCCAGCCCTTAATTTCTATTTTGGTGGGAGGAAATAAACCTCATAAAGGCAGTGCAAAGCAGAGACTCGCCTAGTTTTTGATGGAGGGAAAGAAACGAATAAGATGATAGACTACATAATCTATCCCCAAATCGCTGTCCTAGACTGGCAACCAGTAAATAGTATACTTGACAGGATGCCTCGTAAAATAATTTTAATCAATATAGCAAATAAATTTCCTTCATATGAATATATTTTATTGATGTCAGCCAGGTTGTTGCTTTTTAAGGTTTTTGACAGATCACATACTACCTAGATTATAATTGAAGAGATTAATACTTCTTTTCCCTGAGTATTGGTATGGAGCCTAAATTTTAACAACTGATACAAATCTAAATTGACTTGTAGTGGATAAATTTTACATAAAGGGGTACTAGGCTGCTGCTGCAGCTAAATAATGGTGGTTTGGGTTTTCCAGGGGGAGCAGAGTTAAAAATCAATTTTATTTTTTAAATCACTGTGCTGTTCAAATTGGTATAGTTCTTACCTTTAATTTCTGTAAATGGAAAATTGTGAGACCTTGTTTTGGAAACTTGGACAAAACATTTAGCTTAGTCAGCTACCACTAAGTTTGATCCGTGTAGACTTTGGCGCAAGGTCGAAAGTGTGAGAGAGACCATTTCTCTGCAATGAAAAGAGAAACATTAGAACATTTGGGTCTTATTATTTCCACTGAAGAACTTCCCAAATACAGAATTTGTTACACCCTCCCATGGCCGATAACTCACTTAAAATTCACATAAACTGATTAAAAAATGTAAGGGCCTCAAGCACTGTGTTCCGACTGTGCATGTTCTGATTATGCTGAATGCATGCAGTGTGTGTCCAAAGAATGTGTCAGCTTACAGAGAACCTGGGGAGTTTCTCAGGCTCTGCTTTACAGTTCTTGAACGGAGCATTTAGAGAGCCAAAGTACACAATGAAAAATACACACAATCTTGCTGTTTCCAATTAGGGGTGGGCTCCTGTTTCTTTCGCCTTCAGCAGGTGGCCGTTCATCATTAAGATGAAAAATGTTTCTTAATGTGAATATGATATTTTGGAACATTTACAAAGGGGAATGGAAGATTAGAAACCTTTTTGCCTCTTCTATCAACAAGTTATAGTTATCTCATCCTAATGTTTCTGTCCTCTGACCTGTTACTTAAGAGCTTTACAAAAGTGGACTTGACCTACTTCCCTTTTGTGTCAGCTGCTGGGTAAAGTAATGAGGACAGTGCCCCATTAAAGAGTGTTTTGTGTTTGATCCAGTTTATCGGTTATTACAAAGGAGCTGGTAATGTGGTACTTATTCAGTGATTGTGCTATTTGGAACAGTCTATCCGATGAAGTTACGACCCAGGATATTTCAAAATTAGGAGCCTTGTTTATGTTTAGCAATCAGGTATATACTTTAATATGTCTGCATTTGAATGGTTTCTTTTGTAATGCTATTCTGTGAACACATAGGCTTTGTAAATAACAAGTATTAAAAATAACAGCTTGTGGATTCACTTGTGGTTACTTAGCATGTACCAAAAGGGAATATTTTGAATATTTTGTAATGTTCTTTGTTCACAGACTGGCAAATAATCACTGAAATGCAGACCAAACACACATAGTGGAAAGTTACAGAATTTTCTAATGCTGTTGTCATTCGCAGCGTCAAAGTGGAAGTCAAGGAAGGAGGTAATATTTGGTGACCGTCTGTGGGTGCTGAAGACTAGGTTTAGTTTATTCACGTAATGTATTCAGTTCTTTCCATCAGGGATCAGCAAATATGAGTAATTTGTCCAGGGTCATGTGGCCTGTAAGTATTGGAATTTAGTCTTGTTTGCTTCAAAATGTGATCCTATAGCTGATGGCAGTGTTTCCTATCTTCAGTAAATTAATCTTTCATATTGTTTACAAAAGATTGCTTCACTTTAAAACTTCCTTAGGGAATTTTTTAAAAAAAAAATCTTCATTCCTCAAAGGAATGTCTAGCTGTTCTTCAGTTACATGTCTCTTTAAGAATTCCACTGACCTGAGCTAAGAACTGCAGGCATATTTTCTTAGTAGTAAGAATCAATATAGAATGTATATTTCTCACCCTAACTGCTAGTGGGATATTCCTTAAACGGAATGGTTTCCAGATACGCATGAACAAAGCTCAGGATTCTGTACTTAGAGCAACAGTTCAAAAAATGTTGATGAAAATCTAGATATTATGTACCTAAAGCAAAAGGCAGAACAGTTAACTGCCTGCAAACATAGTGATTGCTTTCGTACTTTGGAAGCTAAGGCTTTCTCGGCATGAAATTTTATTTATAAACAGTACTGTTTCTCTTACAGGAGGTTCATCATGAGGTCATCTTTTTTACCGTCCAGATTGAAGCACTAAAATAATTATTGTTCTGTTAACATGCTAGGCAAATGGCAAAGCCATTTTGGATCTGAGTTTATTTGCTTAGTTAGACATGAAGGGAATATTGATCCTAGAGAAATAGATACAAAACACAAAGGGGGAGATTATATATGCACATAGGATGAAATATAGGTCATTTCTAGAGAAAAGAAACCTCTGAAAGGATTCTATTTAAGTCATCTCTACGCTGTTTGTTTTGGAGCACCTAAACTTGATCTGTGACTGATTATTTTCTGTAGCTCCTGTGTAATGAATACTTGTAGTCAGATGACTGGGTATTATTTATTCAAATGATCATAGAAGAAAAACACATTGCTTTCTCTAGTGACCTTGGAGGTCATAAACATGGAAGACGTAGGCAGTACATTAATCATAAATTTAAAATGAAAAACTTTAAATATAGAAGAAATTAGACCATGGAGTTCATTGTAAATCCTGGTTGCTACACTGAGTTACTGATTACAGGTATCACAGTTTCTGTGAGAGGATAGATGATTGCACCAGACTGGTGGTCGCTGTGGGTGATAAAGGCAGAGTGTTTAAAAGGTTGCTCTGACTGTGAAGTCTGACTGTTTGAGGAGGTGGTGTGTGGGGGTGTGTGCAGGCACACATGCTCTCAGCTGCTCATCTGCAGGCATTCCATGTGGAGGATGCTGTTGTTGAATCCAGAAGAGCCCAGCATTGCTGTGTTGCAATGGGAACGTTTGCGTTATTATAACAATGGTTTATTATACTATTTTGCCCATCAATAATTTTTAAAACAGGGATGAATGTATTCAGGAATTAGTTTGTGAACCTTTTTTCCTTTGTATTGCTGTGTAAGCCCTAACTGTCTCTATAAAGGCTGTAGTATATCCATTATTATGCTTCTTTTAAAATAAAGTCTTTATTCAACTCTGCAGTTCAATGTGTAAAGAGTCAGTGAACAGAATGAAAGCTGAACTTGAACTCTCTATCCAAACCTAGAAGTTATTATATCATTCAGATAGAGAAAACCAGGGCTCTTTTTAGTAGGATTTATCAAACCATCTGGCACCCAGTGGCCACAATAAGTATACTGGCTCATCTGTGGCTATTTGGTGCCTATCTCATGTCCAAGGTACTGTGTATTATAATTCGGCTTCTCATTCTCCTTCCTCTCTGGCTTTTTCTTCTGATCATCTTTAAATATCTATCCTTAGATTTCTTCTCAGTTTGCACAATCTTCTTAGAGAATACAAGAGCATTGTGTTGTATTTTATCAACATTGATGACCCTAACACATTTATATTTACCCTTAACTTCTATGCAGAGCTAAATTATGTACTGAGCATCTCCAATCATACCACATAGGAAATTTAAAGTCTATATGTCAAGGTTGAGTTTGTCTTCCCCTCTTTCCTCTATCAGTCAATGCTAACGATTCCCAAAGTTTGAGCTAGAAAGCTGCATCCTCTGAACCCCGTCCTCTACCAGATCTCATCAGACACAGTAAGGTGGTCGTAAGCCCTACACATTCTACCACCCTTCCTTGATGACACTGTCCTGGTTCAAGCTCCGATCTCCACATTGGAAGATAGTTGCCATTACATGTGGAATAATTCCCGCCTTTATACCTAATTCCCATCTTTTACTGATGATGTGTACTCCACATTTTAGCCAGGTAGACTTTGATCACTTAAATTTTCCTGTTGAAAATATTCTCCCCTCCCGTGCATAGGGCTATCTCGTGGTTACTTAGGATGATACACAAAGTGGTTTAGAATCTGCCCCTAATTTGTTTTCCTGTCTCTCGTCATCCACACCCTCAGGAAGGGTTTTAGGCTAGTTGTAGTCATTCCCTTACTGTTCAAGGGAAACATGTAAGGCTTGCATGGACCAGTGCCATTTTCACATCTTACTGGTTGTGCTCATCTGGAGCCTTCGTCACTTCTTTTCTCAGCAGCTGGGATGTGCTTACTCATCCCTAGGCTCCTGTCCCTGACACAGAGTAAATTGTTATTATGTAACCGAATAACAGGTCTCACTCACTGAAGCCTTTTTAGAGTACTTGACACATACCTTAACAACAGCATTTCATGAATTCTACTGTAATTATAGAACTGTATGCGCTTCTCTACTTATGCTGTGAGCGCTTTAAGGTAGAGACAAAACTTACTCATTTTTTTCTTGTTCTAGCATGTAGCCCAGCACCTGTACATGGAAAGTGCTTAAATGTGTACTGAGTCAGGCCACTGGAGATGCAGCCAGGAGATGTTATCCTTAGCTTGCTTTTATTACCAGGTCCTGATAGGTGGACTTGTGATCTAGCACCTACTGGGTTTAGTGTGCATATGCCTCACCTTTTCAGAATAGAGCCTGAGGAACTAGAGTGCATCTAGTGCTGAGTTTGTGGAGAGACATCAGTGGCAGAAAGGACTAGCATTCCATGTGAACCAAGGTCTCATGGAAGATCATGAAGATAGTCTACTGTAGCATCCTATCAATACACTGAGTGCAAGAGTCGGGGATTCTCAGCTTCTGTGACTTGCAAAGATTGAGCCTAATCTGTGACTTTCATGCTGCTGGTATAGATTGGTAAAATTTTTAAAAATTGTCATATTTAGTTTTTAATTGGAAATAATTTCAAATTTACAGAAAATTTTGCCAAAAGTAAGAACAGTGCAAGGAACATTTCTCTAGATTTTACCCAAATTCTCTTAACCTTTTTACCCCTTTCATTTTCTCATCTAGTGTCATGTGTCCGTTTCTCACACTTTTCTTCCTGAGACATCTTAGGATATTGCACACCATGGCCCTTCACACGTACTTCAGTGTGTATTTCCTAAGGATCGAGTGTATGTACAACCACAGTACACTTACCACTCTCAATAAATTTATCATTTATGTTTCAGCTTCCCTAATTGAGCCAATAACCTCTTTTAGGGCTTTGTTTCCCCTTCCTACAAGATCCAGCCTAGAGTAAGTTACCACACTGATGGTTATGTCCCGTTAATATCCTGTAGATACTCCCATAACATTTCTTTGTATTTTACCATATTGACTTTTTGAAGAGCAAAGTATGTGCCTTTTTAATGGAATTTTTTTGGGGGGTGGGGTTTGATGGGTTTCCAGAGTCATTTCTCCTGCTTTAACAAGCTGTTGGATTTTATGTACTGATAAACGTATCAGATCTAAGGTCAGTGTTACAATTTATCTGAAGATGTCCCCCAAGAGCCTTGTGCACTTATGGGCATTTATAGCCAAGTTGGGAAGTTGGTCTATGAGAACAGGCAGGTTACTGGGGGCGTGACCCGGAAGAGCATATCTCCCTCAAGGGCTCTGCCCTTTGCTCTCTGCATCCTGGTGCCAGGAGTGAGCAACTTTTCCTCTGCACATCCCTCTGCCATGCTGTTTCTTCTTTGGAGCTGGCCCACCGTGGACTGAAGCATGAGCCAGAATAAACCTCTTCTCCGTTAAGTTTTGGGTGTCACCTCTTGTGTCTCAGAGAGGAGGAAAGTAACTAAGACAATAATTAAGAACTACACTAAAATTAATTTTCTTTGAATTCATTGATCTTATTTGTTAAACTTCACAAAGAAATAAAACAGATTCTTCCAAAGAAATAGACTGAATATCTTAACTCTAGGATTTTGAGAAGTGAAAGATGCTTACTAAATTTCTTTTTTTATTGTATTTTTTTAAAAAAGAACAATAACAAAATATAAAGTAAACAATGCAAGGACATTCAAAATGATATGGGGTTTCAAACCAAATGATTGGGATTAACTGGTTGTTATATTACATATTGTTATCTTCAATGAAGTTGCTCAGATTACCAGATGTAAGAATAGAAGACTGATCAAATCATTAAAGGGAATAAGAAAATAGTAATTTAGAAGAACATCAGAGACAATACATAGTTTCACTAGACAGGATTGTAGGAATTCACCAATGGTTGATATACTGCAAATTGTTGTCACATAAATTACGCAGACTACCAGATATGCTAAATTTCCATTGATACTGAAACTAGACAAAATAGTTGTACTAGCAAGCAGCAGAAGAAAAATTTTTTCTCCCTAAATGAAATTTTTACATCAGTGTTTGAGATCCTAAATGCCAACAAGACTGAATCCTCCTCTGGTCTGCATTGTGTCCCATTGATTGATACTAAGTCTTCGAGTAAAGGATTTTGATGTTATTTTGAGCCAAGTGTACTGTTTTGACTGCAGGTACTTATAAATTAATTCCTTGAAGAATAAAACCCTGAAGGTATTAAAACAATACATGAATATTTAATAGATTGCAAATATTTAGACTGGTTAAGCAAGAAAGTAAATTAGCATGGAATTAAATAAGCTGCTATGGATATTTATCCCCACTATTGGGGAGAATTGTGTGGTATAGTGTTTCTGTTTGTTGTTGTTTGTCATCTGTTCTGCCATCTCAGCGAAACTCATGAATGGAGAAGCAGCCTGGGCTTGTTTCCACAACATTCAGACCTCACTGCACACTTAACACTTGCTCACAATATGCTTCTCTTTTCTTTCCAAGCATGGTCATCCCTCACTTTCACACCGTAGGGTGCTCAGTACAGCCATCCAATGCAGTGTATTTAGGTTGTCATGGACAATGAGGTACAAGGGATAGTGTGAACTGGCATTTTTATGAAATTTTCATTGGTTTTTCTCCCTTCATTGTTTATGATAACCTCTAGAAACTTGAAAATAGCATTTGCTTTCCTGCTGTTTTTGTTGTTTGTGTTTGGAAGACAGACTTTCCTGTTCAATGAAAAGATAATTGCCTTACACTGAGAAGAAAAACGCAAAGTGATACACTTTTAGTTTCCTCTGTAATCACAATTTTTTTTCTTCTTCTTTCATTGGTGGTGTTTCAGATTCAATTTAAGAATTACAGAAGCACTGACTGGCAGAGAGGTAGGACAAGAGAGGTGTGAGATAGACTCTGGAGACTCCCTGCTTGGGTTCAAATACTGGCCCAGAAGTTCTGAAGCTCAGTGATCTTAGACAAGTCAGGCTGTCTTTCTGTTGTCCGTGTTCTCACCAGTAAAAGGGGGTACTGCATAACAGCACTAACCTATAAAGGTATGAGGTGGTGTTGGATTAATATTTATGGGATAATTAAAGACAATACCTATGATACAATAAGTGGAATGTTTCTTAAATCTCCCCTTCCTCTTAATGACTTATCCTTTTTCCTCAAAGGATGACTTGGTGGAAACCAGAATTTCCTGCTCTTCAGAGTCCTCTTCAGAAAACTAGGGGATTCTCTATTGGATCTTTCTTGAGATAACAGCTTCAAGTTAAAATACATCAGTTTCCAGTCATGCTTTGGCTTGCTTGAGGGAAGCATTATTAAAAGGCAAAATGTGTTAATGTATCACCAGATGTCTTATCATGTTTACATGTGATTTGGTAGAAACCTACTGCCGACTTCCTATGTAGCACATTTAATTTAGTTTAAATTTTTACGGATATCATGTTACTAACCTTGAAAGAAACCATATCTTCAAAGATGAGTGAGAAAAACATCTTAGTCCTTAAAAATGCTTCCGCTTGTAGAAAAAGTAGGTAGTATAAAAATATTTATAAAATAAATTGCCTTTCAGGCCTTGTGCCCTTTTAAATCTAAATGTGGTAAGCTGAATCATTTTGCAACCCAGTAGGTCACTCCTAGTTTATTTTATCCTGAAGGCAGAAACAGAAAACTGATCTCTTGGACTTCTGGGAATGTGGGAGCATTTCAGTGTGAGTAGACTATGCTTGGTAATCATAGGGTTGCTCAGAAAAGGTTATTTACATTAGGACATCATATCCTTGTACAATCCATTGAAATACAAAACTGTCAGCAAAGCTAAAGAAGCCCTAAGCCGACAAACAGCTGCATGGAGGAAAAAGCAGCATATATGTAAGCTTCTGATGATTATGAATTCTGTGGCTGAAGATCTAGTTCAATAGAAAATAAAATCTCACACTTAAAGATAGACAACAGATAAAAGAAGTTCATATTTGGACATAGGGATTAGAATTTAGAAAGTAGATAATTTCCAGATTATTTCAGTGTGTTCCTGGGTAAGAAATTTTCTCTAAAACATGTTATATAACAATAGTTTTAAGTAACTACAACATATTTTTAAAATTTTACTTTAAAGAGAATAAAAATAACAATATAAAAGTAACAATAAAAAATTAACATTAAAACTATAAAAATGATACAGGGTTTCAAAACAAAGTGATAGGAATTAACAGTGGTCGTTATTTTACATACTGTTATCTGCAGTGAAGTTGCTCAGATCACCAGATGTAAGAATGCAAGATTGATCAAACCATTAAAGAGAATAAAAAAATAATAAAAAACAATAGAAACCATACAAAGTGTCACACTAAACAAGATGGTAGGAAATCACCAATGGTTATTATACTGCATAGTGTTGTCTTCAAATTAGTTGTTCAGATTACCAGATATAAGCATGCAAATATATTTTTAAAGACAATGGAAGTCAATAATGTTTCTGATATTCTTGAATGGGTGGCCCATAGTATTAGGCAGAGCTAGTCGTTCAGGACAGGTAATATTTTCTTCTTCATGATTTCCATAAACAACGAACAAAAGCCTCTAAGAGGACTTCTGGTTAACTACTGACTGTTCTCTTTATGAAAATGTTTTCTTTCCTTATACCTACACTAAAGAGAGAAACGATCTTTTTAGTGGGGAAATGAGTATCAATATGTAGAGAAATGGAACCACATTTAGACTAGTAGTTCTAGGCGCTATTATAATGTCTATAGTCTACTGGAGAAGGAAGAGTGAGCTGCTGCCGGGCTTTGCGAGAAGTGCAGTTGGAAGTAGTTAGGGAGCTAGGAGTCCACTTAAAGATTTTACAGTGGCTACATTCTTAGTGGTCCCATAGGAGGAACATGCAGACAGTGAGACACGGCTCACTATCCAGGCAGAGTTGAAGGTACAAGATGTTTTATGTCAAGTCCTTAGTGAATGTTGCATTTCATCATTGCAGAAATTGTTCTGGACTCTCTTCATCGCTGGATGTGTTATCAATAAATGTCTCCCTTCTTTTCTGCGTTTTCTTCCATGTTTGGACTGAGTTTGTGCCAAAGAGATGTACTTGGATTTTACCTCTCTTTGCTATGTTCTCCTCGCCAGATGTTTTAAAACTGAATTTCTGTAATGGAGCGGTGAGAATGTGCTGGAAAAGTACAACCAGGAGACCCTATATGGCATTCACATTAACTATGATGTATTATGGGGTTTGAAATAAATAATCACCATGTTTGATTAATCTTAAATAATTTAGATACTTCCGGTGTTAGTTTTACCACAGGAAGATTAATGAAGAATACTGAAGTTGTGCGAAGTCCAATGTAGCAATTTTTCTTTAATGATTAGAAGGCCATTAGTGTACTTGAAGTTTTAGTTTCAAAATAAGTGAGAAAACTCTCAAATCGAGTTTGAATTAACTAGGGAGGTTGGAATTATGGTTGGTTTTAATGGCACATATTAGAAAACCTGGTTCTAAAGCTTAACACGAAACACTATGTATTCTTCATCTATGTTAACCATGCATCTGTTTTCTGCTTTTAGCTTCATGTTTATTTAAATATTGAGGCATTCTTTATGTTATTTGTAGTCACACAATTCAAGTTAGCTCTTGCTTGTATTTTGCTTAGTCATTAAATTTAGACTATATAGTTAATTAAGTGGCATGAAATATAATTAGCTTAGTTTCGAGTGCTGTGGAATCAGTGACAGAAGAGAACAGATTCAGGGTTTTTGTGGTGAGCAGATACAAAGCTGTGTTTGTGTCAGCGCCAGCAATGGAAGGAGGAGGGAATCACCGAGACAGCATATTCAGCCAGGATTCCTGCCTAAGCTGAGTGGAAGGGGTTTTATATATCCCTTTGAGAAAGTGCCTTGAAGTCAGGTGTGCAGACTGTGGTTGGCGCACATGCAGACATGAGAGGTAAGCTATTCACAACTGGCAGGGCCCAAGATGGGGCAGGGAAAAGCCCACTTCCTTTGTACACTGGCACAGCCCAGAGCCTAGGCATCCATAAGAACTTCAGCCTGTCAGAACCAAACTAGGGCGCCGCTAGCAAGGAGACATTGATTGTCAGCCAACACTACTCTCCTGCCTCAGGAGGTTTTTAAGTGCTTTTTGTGAGACTCTCAGGCGCAAAGCTTGGCTAGACGAAGATGCAGTAATTTGCCACACCTGGCAAACTGTGACAGCGTTATTGGCATGCCTGCACCTGACTGCTGCTGGCAGTGATTAATTATGTAGTTGGACCGCACAACACAGTCAAGCGAGGTCATAGGTAGAGTGCTGTTCTACTTGTGGTTCCTCTTCTCCTCTGAGACTTTAACTCTTCAGTGAAGCTACAGGGGATTTAGTGAGTAAAGAGCAAAACAAAGGTTGGAGAGAAGTCTGCACATATCCATTCATTAATCCGGCCTTTCATTCAACAAATATGGTTTGAATACTTTAATATGTAATTACTCGAAGTGAATGAATATTCATTCCTCTTTGAAATTCAAATTCAGTTTCCTTAATGAAGACCCCAATGTTTACCAGAGGTACAGAGATGACAGTAGCAAATTAATTTGAATCCCAAACTTCTTCCTTCCACAGTGCTGCACCTCTTTGCAAAGAACCAGAGGTGGGCTGATCTTTGCAGGAGCATCCTCTGACAGAGGAAAAAGTGTTAGGTGCAGTGAATAAATGCATATTTTTTACTGAGAGTTGGCACTGCGGGCCTGATGGGTCAGTGTAGGAGCGTGCTGTCATCATTGAGATTAACTGCTAAGGTCTACTGAGTATTTCTATCATTCTGGGCTGTGTCAAGCACATGAAAGAAAGCACAGTTCTTTCATTACTTCACGTAAAGGCCTCAGTAGAAATAGTTGCCCTTTGAGTTGTCTCTGTCTCTGAGGTCGTACGGCCTTGACTCTACCCCTGCCCAGCACTGTAACAAAACTGATCCCCTTTCAACATCTGCTCATATAAAAAGGTAACAGAATTTTTACCTGGCCCAGGTCTTCTGGGAATCCAGCCCTAGAGAATCCATATTTTCCTTATTATATTTTTGGCATTTCGGTTTCTGACAGGCAAGATGTTTTGTCTTTTTTGTGTAAAACTTAAGTAACCATACCAGCATCAGATACATATTTTGAATTATAAATGGTACGTAAGTCAACTTTTTGATAGCAAGAATTTAATACTTTGAATATGGGCTTTTCCACACACAGTTGTTTTCTTTGGCAAATAAAGGGCTACTTCTGCTTAGGCTGCTCCAGTTTCCATAGTGGTTTTGTAGTTTCTAAAATGTGAGTTTTCATTTTATCATTAGTAGGTAAACCTCAACAAGAAATACAGCTGAGCGCATTCTTCCCGAAAGGAGGAATTCATAGTGTGTGCAGATTTTTGTATTCAGGTAGGATATTTTAGGGACTGCTTTTTTGTATCCTATCAAAATCAAATGAATGTTATGAATATATTCAGGTAGAGATAGATTGGGCAATTGTGTATATGTTGTATGTGTCCAGTATGTAGGCCTTAGGTTTTCGTGGATGCATGTAACTGCAGTATTTGGTTGTAAGAAATAGTACAGAGAGATCTTTTGTAAGTTTACACACCTCCCCACTACATTTTACAAACTGACACAGAGGTAGCACTAGGATACTGACATGGATACATCCACTTTTTTCCTTAGGTTTCCCCATGTTATGTGTACTTGTGTGCGTAAGTGTATTTAGTTATGTAAAATAATAACATGGAACATGTAACAAATATGTGTGTCTTTCTCGTGCAAAGACCATGCAGACCTGTGCTGCCTGGTTTCAGTGTGTGCTGAAGAGGTGAGCACAGGCCTGGGCACCGTCACCTTCGTTGCTGGCCCCGTTGTTCAGTGATGAGAGCTGTTTGCCTGGGTTTCACACTCTGCTTTGGTGTCTCAGAACCCTTCACTTTGTGTCAATACTTGTGTTTTACATGTGAAATCGACTGGGACGATGGTGCTTGTCTAGAGACTTGAGCCTGGCTTAAGGCTGCTGCTTTGTTCAGATAGGTCCTTGGCTGCTGGTCACTGCTTGCTCCCCCATCTCCTAGGACTCCAAGCCCTACCTGGCTTCTTCCTCCTAGTGTTTGCTTAACAACTGCTGCTGTTTTCAGCTCGTGTCTGGAGCAGGAAACCAGCAGGTCCCAGCCCAAGGCATTGATGAAAGCTGTCCTCACCGTGAGGGCCTCAGTGGGAGCCTTGGCCACATGAGCACTTCACCTACCCCTGATGGAGACACGAGACACACCCTCACCTGGGGATGTGGCTCTGTCTGTCTGTGGCCTGTCTGCCTGTGGGTTGGGCAGTCAGCCTGTGGCAAGGAGGGTGCCTGAGTCAGCTTCCCTGGTTGGTGCTCCGGAAATTGTCCTGTGGCTGTGGGAGGCAGAACTAATAGGTGGCAAGAGAACCCCAATGAGGGCAGTTTGTGCAATGTGAGCAGAACCCCTAAACATCTGTTTTCACTCCTGTATCCCAGGGATTGGAATGCAAACTAATAAGCAACCAGCACTGGGCAGAAGCACTGAAAGGAGGGAAGAGCTCGATATTTCAATACCTTTGGGGGCATTTTCCTCTTGCTTGGACACAGAGCCCCGCAGAGTGTGTTGCACTTTGAGACAGGCATGGTGTTGTGCTCAGCAATCATTTGCTATACACAGTGCCCACTTGTTTCCATTGCCTCCTCCTATATTTGCTTCCAATCTCAGTGACATAATAAGAAGATATTCAGCTAGACTGTGTGGGGACTAGAACAGCACAAAACCCATAATGATATAAGTATGTGGTGGAAAATTACAATAAAACCCTTACATCTTCCACTTTAATTTTGCCTCAAGGAAATGGCAGGATGCCCAGCTGGCAATAACCAGTTCCAAATGAGCTGCCAAAACTACTAGGTGCTGAAATATATAGTTTGTTGCTCTTCCCTGTTTGGGTGTCTGACTGTAGGTTGTGGGGTTGGTGTTTCAAAGCCAGAGCAGGTGCCTACCACCTGGAAAAATTTTCTTCAGTGCCGTGCTACTAGCCACACAGTAAGACCTAGGGAAGAGTAGTTTTAAATTCCATTGAAACTGCTTTATGTGTGTATATGTGTCTGTTGAAATAAAATCTTGAAATAGGCCTAAAATTTTTTCATCTGAAACTCAAAAGAATATCATTTGTGTCTTGGAACAATGAAAGATTCTTATGAAAAAAATGCTATTGGAAAACATTTAGATAATCTTAAAATATTTAAAAATATGTCAGTGTAGAGTGAAATACCAGCATAATAGAATTAGATTACTTCACCTCAGACCCCTACAAATGAAGGTGCTGGGGTGATGAGGGGGAATAAGGACAATTTTTATGACACATTTTAGTCTTGGAGGCCAAGGGACGCTCTTGTCATTTGAATAAAGTATGCTCATTTTGGTGCTGGGAAATACACTGATACCTCTGATCACTTCAAGATGCTTAAGAGCTATGCCTTATCTCCAGGGAAAGTTTATCTTTTCCTTCATCTAGAACTAGTTTCCACAAGCAGCTCTGTCCATACTATATTACATCAGGGAATCAGTGAACTAAAGGAGTTTCCAGGGTCAGTTTTTTTGGTTGCTGTTTTCCTTCTAAGTTTCGCCTGAATCATGTGAACCGTGTCCCTTTGCTCATCTCAACAAACAACCACTTTCTTCATCGTTCTGCCTGATCTGAAGTATACTCTGCAGAATGTGCTGGCTATCTTCTAATTCAGACCACAGAATTCAGACAATTCACTCAGTGTGATTCCTCTTTCAGCAACTGGAAGGTCAGACCATGAGGGTTCCTGGAAATCTATGATTTATGAGGTGTTTTCATCATGAGCTTCATAGCCTATGCTCAGAAAAACAAACTGATTTGACGGTCATCCCTTCTCTCTGGGCACTTTCACAAAGTTGCTAATTAGAGGAAGATTGCCCAAACAGTCCTGCAGGAAGACAAGCAGACCCGGCAAGGGCCCCAGAAAATCTGCAAATTGGGACATTAGTGTAAGAATCATTGTGACTGTTGTCCTTGACAGGTTTCTTAGTGTATTTGGCAGACACAAACAGTTGGTATGTTCCAGGGGCTGGTGAGGGCTTCCACTTGACCTCCTCTGGGCATTTATGCACCAAGCAGATGGATCTTAGCTCAGCCACTCTGTGTTGGGTGGATGGTGTCTCCACTACCACAGTACAGTTTTCTGAATGTACTACTTCTCCAATAATGACTTCAGTTTTAAAAACTTTTCCTCTTTCCTAGCATATTCCTATAGTAGGTTTAGTCCTGATGTTTAGGTTTTCTTCTTTGCTTTCTATTGTATATTCCCTTCGTTGGCTGTGACAAGTAGTTACACGTGGTGATTTGCACTGCACATTAATACTGAAAAGGGCTGTGCCAAGGAGCAGAGCCCGTGCTCTGGAGGCAGCCCGCCAGGGGTGAGTCCCACTGCACACTCACCAGCTCACCAGTGCTGTGACCAGGACAAGTGACTCAAATGTTCCCTGCTCCTCTTGCTACAGCTGCACAGCAAGGATGATAATACAGTTCCTGCCTCGCAGGGTTCCTGGGAAGATTAAATGGCTTGTTCCATCTCATACATTTAGAACAAGGCCTGGAACTTAGTAAGTGCTTAACAAATGGTAGCCATTACTATTTCCTAAGTTTGTTTAAATCATTTATGGATCCATTCCACCTTCTGTTAGTGTTCTGTTACTGGGGGTGGGGCATGCAACTATCCCTATGCTTCATATCTCCAATAACTAGAGTTCCTTGGAATATATTTGGAAAATGCTGCTTTTTGAGGTAAGTTTAATATAATTTTTCTCTGGTATTTTTCAGAGGGCAGTTTGACCTGGAAGATAAGAGAAGTAGAATATCTCTCATGGTCAAATCCAACTTTTGCAAGTATACATCAGCTCTTGAGAATGACTTTTTCTTTTTCTTCTGACCAGTCTGTAATAAGGGTTTACACTTGCTCCTTCAGGCATGGCTTGCTGACTAGGAGCATGCTCATCCATGCTTCTGCTGGTAAATGCAGATCTCAGGCTACATCCTCAGACAAACTGAATACAAATTGGAATTTTAACAAGGTGGTTCTTAAACACTAACGTTTTAGGAGCACCATGCTAATACATATGGGTCTAGAACACTGTAGTTCTGCTCTAGGGAAATAAGAAAAAAAAGAACCCAAATTCTATTTTATAACACGTAGTATTGACTATTTCTGCAAGTATAGCACTTTAAACCCTATGAGATTTCTTGGAAAACCCACGTTGGTATTCTCTTGAGTGTAATTGTTATCGATTAATGTCATGATTAAAAGAGCAGCTCAGGTCTACTGGGAGCTTTAGCTCATTGAAAGAAAAAGAAAAGCAAAACGAACCATCTCATTGATCTGACACCCTCAGTCAGTCATTCTTACCTTTTCAGAAAACACTTCAAATAAATACCAATAATCTTAGCACTGAGAGATTTGTCTCAAGGGATAATCTTTCCAACAATGACTTGCATTGATTAAGTTCACTGTCTTTTAACTGTTCACTTTGTAGCTGTGGCAACTCTTACACATCAGGATACATTTTCTTAGTTACTGTGTAGGAAGGTGACACAAAGAAGGACATTTGGGCTTCTTGTGTGGCTGGTGAATTATTTGCTGAGAGTCTAGTGCTCCTGTGTTTTCTAAATATTGTTTTGTTGAAATAAGGTTTTGGAAAAAGGAGGCAGACATGGTCATGTTTATGGGGTGGACAACATACAGAGGAGACAGGCTAGTATTATGATAACAGTCAGTTAACAGGGAAGTCCAAGTGCTGGTCTTATTTGCTATAGAACTTTGCTTTCATAGCACCTTGTGAACCTTGTATAACTATGTTGTTGGATTGTTTTCTTGTTCTTTGCATATATCTGTTTCAAGGATGGTTAAAACCTCCCATAAATCACTTCACTATGATTGTTGGGTAGCAAGATTATCCTCAGAGAATCTCACATTCACAGCCTCTGTTGTTGTTATCACGTCTGTATTTCCAGCTGAAACCGAGGTGTAAACTCTTGTCATAAACTCGAAGCATAAGTCACTTTGTCAAAGTGACCCACTCTATTTTGGACAAGATAATTATGCAAATACAGAATTATACTTTTGATATTCACAGGCTTTCTCCTCACCTACCCATCAAATAAAACCTTAGAGTCTTTCCTTTGCCAGTTAGCTAAAAAAAAAAAAAGGATTTTCTTATCTGGTCACTTAAGTTTTCAAAATGGCCACACATTACCTCTGTGATCTTTTTGCTCAATTTTATGTATGGACCTTGTGTACCACCAAAATTGGAGTGTTTGTTCTGGTACATTGTATTTCCCAACTTTTGGGCCTTAGCTATGCTTTTTTCCATCTGAAATGGGATACATGAAATTTGTTCTCATTAACATTTTTCGTATCCTCCACTGTCTTCTTGAGGGATGTGGAGAGAGCCTCTGTGCTGGGTCTGTGGAGCTGGCCAATCTCATGACTTGTTTACTCAGATGTAGTTTGTGCTTCTCAAAATTTTAAGGTCCAGAAGTTGAATTTTCTCTATGTAAGCAGAATTTCTATAGATCTTAGAAGACAAACCAAGGTTAACAAACTCCACAGACAGGTTTTTTTTTTTTTTTTAATGAACTGGAATGGTCATTTACTAATTCAGAGTGGGGCTGTGCTTTCCCAGGGTGCTCATGTCCATACCAGGATGTATTTGAAGTGGCTCACAACTAGAAAGTTGCTAAACTGATTCAGAACTGAAATATAAGGAATTGGTTGGTCTCAAAGGGTATTACATCCAGGTTAGGGGAAAACGGGGGAAACCTTATTGTCTTTTTGGGTCACCTGATAAGGTTGTTTTCCTCGGATAATTTGGTATAAATACAGGTGAGTTCTTCAGTTTCCAATCTCTTATCCATTACTCCAACTGACTGAATTGCAGTTCTGCTTTATATTCTCCATCTGACAGAGCCATTATAAAGATAGCCCTCTGTTACTTTCTTTTACATTTGAACGTAGCAGTGTCCTATGTTACCAACTAATCTGTAAAATATTCCACGTTCATAGAGCCACATTTAGATTCATTTATTATGGTGCACAAATCTTTGGATGGCTGATCTCGTACATAATGTGCCAGTTCTTGACCCGTTATAGTCTTAGAATGTGTCTTTTGTTTGAACTTATACCAGAATTCTTGTATTATGCATTAGATGTATAAACTTGTTTATTTCCTAATACATTTGTATTACGCTTATTTGTAGACTGACCTCATTTAGGAGTCGGATTTAAATTGCTTGAAAGCAGGGGCTGCTTTTAATTCTTTTTTTCTGTCATCTCAAGTATAGTGACTTTGTCTTTCTCTATTGGACATTCATTCCTTCATTTACTCACTTACGCATTAGTTTCCTCCATCTCCTTTTCCTTTACCCACCCTCTTCTTTCCTTCCTTCATTGACTGACACCGATGAAACACGTGTTACCTGGTAGGAGTACAGCACCTGGGAAAACAGTTCTAAAAGAGCTGGTAAAATAGATACTGCCACTCACTGACTGCCGTAGACACTACATGTGCTCAATTAAATAACACCCAAAGATGAATTTTTACAGCCCATCCCTTTTTGCAAATAATCACACCAAGATTCAGGGAAGAAAATTGACTTTCTTATTCCAGCTATCTTATATGTGCTTCCCCTTTTCTCTTCTTTTCCTTGTTCTGTTTCTTCCTTTAAAAAAAAGGATAACTACTTCTCAGGTCTATTGGTTCATTGAAAGGAACAGTTAATGCTCAATTGTTTGATTAATCTTGCATGCTTATGTCTGGTGATCTGAGCGACTACTTGGAAGATAACAATATGTAATATAACAACTATTTAATATCCTATCACCTTGCTTTGAAATTCTGTATCTTTTTCTTTTGTTTTTGTTTTTGACTTCGTGTTTGGTTTTGTTTTCTCTCTTTAAAATACAATTTAAAAAAAGAGAATTGACTTTCCCAAAACCATGCATCTGGTGATATGGTTTGAAGTTCTTCAAGGCTGTGGGTTTAGTTGTGTTTTTCTCTTTTTGTTATTGGTGCTCTTTGAAGGCAGCTTCATGGTTTAAAGTATTTTGAAGGCTGGTTACACTGGACAGTATGCCTAGGTTGTGGTGCCCAGGTTTTGATCAAAGATTCATCTGTGTTTTGCTGTGGATGTGTTTCGTAGGGATAGCTAGCATCTCAATGAGCTTTAAGTATAGTCATCAGCCTTGACAGTGTAGATAGGCCTTGTCAAATCAGGTGAAGATCCCCTGAACGTGCGACCATCATGTTACATGAAATAAACTGGGCTTAAAAAATACCACATGCTTTCTCTTACATGAGAAACCTAAAATATGAAGGAATTAATGAATAAAATGAAGGAGTGATGATAGGAAACTGGAAGATAGACTTCGAGGTAGGGAAGGCGGTTAGGGAGGAAGGAGGAAATGGAGCAGTGCAAAGGGATGAAAAGAAGCACGATATGCCCTGTGCGTGTGCCAGTTCCTCCACACAAGTGTCACTATTCGGAAATGTAATTGTGCACCATTGACAAAACAGCTCAATGCTTAGTGGACAAAGTAATTATGAGAAGTAGAAAGAAGAATTTATACAAAGGAGACATGGTAGGAAATAGGGAGGCAGACTTTTTGGGGATAGGAAATGTGTTGGGGCAGAAGGAGGCTAGGAAGGGTAGGTAAATGGATCCAACAAGCTCTGATGCATATATGTACCCATCTCCCTAAATGAATGCAACATTTGTGTATCACATACACTAACACATTAATAGAAAAAAGAACAGTAAAAAGGAATGACATAAAATAATTTAAAAATCATATTATGAAGCACAATATGCAGTTCTAGATGGAAGAAAGAAAAATTGACGGAAAATTGGTCTGGAGATTGCAGCATCAGCTTCTACTTGAGTTTGTGCATTAATGTATGTGTGTGTGTGTTTGTACATCTATACACATGCGCTACTAGATTTTCCTTGTCTGGAGAACTTGGCTCATTGGTTTATACAAATGATCACAATTAGACAAAATATTACAAAAAATTATTTTATTATCTTAAACATAAATATTAAACTTATTTTAAAGTTTAAACTATATATGTCATATTTGTAATCTTTTCTTTTTTAACAGGGAGGGTTGGTAGCAAGCGTGTTAGCAGGTAGGGAGAAGGAGGTGGGTGAGGGATTGCGTGACACCTTTAACATGACTGAGGCAATGAGACTGCAGCTGCCCTGGAGGTGCTCACATTACAGCCTTCCAGGAGGAGATTCATAATATTGCTGGACATTTTTGATTTCAGGAAAACCAAACAACAACAAAAACAACAAAGGCAGATCCTGTGGTTTTCTCTTTGTATTTAAAGCTGGCAAGTGTCAATGCATAGAATCTGTGGCACTGATAGTTTTACTGTTGGGTTTTATAAGGTAAGGCAAGAGAGATATTTTCCTGCATTTGATCATACCCAATAAGAACATACCAGAAAGGAAAAGCGTAGTAATTTTCACAATTAGAAGGGAAGTGGTAGGAATTAGGAGAAAAGTAATTTTATTATCAGGCCCCAAATAATAATGGCTGACCCACAGAAGGGCTTTATTGTTAACCATATAGTAAAATCCAAGGTCTAAAATATAAATTTTTCATCAAATAAAAATGGACCAATGAAGGAACATAGTTTTAAACAAATGGGAGTGCTTTGATTTATTCTCACTGCTGCCTGTCCTTGGGTTGGGTTTTCATAGCTCAATTGATTATAAATGCACAGTTCATCCCTGTGGTTGTGGTAGTTCTTCTCCGTAAAGTTATTTGAAACACAGAATTAGCACCTACTGAATCATGTCTCCAAGGAGAAGTAGGGGCTTATTTTCTGGGAGCCTCTGGTCACATTTATCAAGTGATCAGTATATAATCCTGCTTGTGTGTTTTTCTGTTTAAAGATGTCTTATTTAATATGCCCATGACCAGAAGCAATGTGACATATGTGTCCACTAAGGGAGATGCTAGCCTTTTTGAGTGTAGAAACACACTAGCTCTTCCAGCTGATGCTTGGTGCTTGTCTTAGTAATTTCCTCATTTATGGAAAACAAAAACCAAAAAACCCTGACACTGCAATTTAAAGGAAAGTTTTATTTGGCTCACAGTTGCGGCGGTTTCAGTCCGTGGTCGGCAGGCTCAGTTGCACGATGGCAGAGCCTGCTACAAAGGAAAGCTGCTCATTTCACGGTGACCAAGGAGTAGAGAGAGAGGCGAGGAGCTGAGAAGTGGCTCGCGCACGATCCAGTCACCTTCCAGACACTTGAGACTTTGGAGGGAGATCCCAGATCTAAATGCTATTAGCGTTCCTTTCAAGTAGCAAAATTGTCAAAACAAGCACAAGATGCAAAATAGAGCCTGGAGGTAAACATATTTGTACTTTAATAAGCTTCAAAGACACTCTATAGGAGAGTATAGAGTTGCTACAGAAAGTTGTGTTGTTGCTCAACATTTCATGTTGATTTGTAAGATTACTTTAAATATTTTTAATCCTTTACTTTTGCAAGTGTGTGCTATTAAAAGGGAAACCCTCCAACTACAGTTTCTTAAGAAATCCCTGAGCAGCTTCAGGTGCATGTTTTGAACCACTGGCATCCTTAATAAAATAAAAATAAAGAAATAATTAAAAACTCAAGTAACTTGTCATCTTTTCCTAAAGTTATTGGATAAGCAATTGTTTTCGTCTACCAAGGCTTACAAAAAGTCAATTCATTAAAATATCATTTGTTTGACTATGTTAAAACAGTGAATTTTTCAAAGAGGTTTTTACCTTTTAATGATTGTTATCATACTGAAATTTGCCAGGAAATTACCAAGTCTATAACTTTTATTCTTTTTTTTTTTTTTTCCGGTACTGGGGATCGAATTCAGGACCCTGCGCTTGCTAGGCAAGCGCTTATTCCACTGAGCTATATCCCCAGCCCTATAACTTTGATTCTTGCATGCCATGATAGTAGTTTTAGATTGATAGTAATTCTTTAATTCTTTATGTGTTCAAAGCTTAGAATGTGTGGATTTCTTTGCTTAAAGATTTAGAATTAGCAAACAGATTTTCCTGATTTAAGAAGCTCCCAATTCATAGAGGTACTCCTCCTCAAGAAAGACGAGTAAAAGTGAATTCTCCTCGTGTTGTGCTGGCAGAATAAAATTTGAACTTGAAAGAGGTAGTTAATCAGTTCAGTTACTGGTGAGATTACTGCAAAGAAAAGGAAACTAGTCAGTGATATAGATGATTACTTGAATTATTTATTGTCAAGCTTTCAAGCAGTACACCATTGTACATTATAAAATACAGGCTACTGTATTTCTCTATTTTGTGAAGAGGCTGAAAAAGTGTGAGTCTTTTTTCTTATACATTTAATAAAATAGAGTAGGATAAATAGATTTATATTATAGCAAATACAATTTAGTATAGATGAATAGAAGGGTGTACTACCAGAGGGCTTTAATTATGAATATTTATAACCTGATAGAATATAAGAAGCAAATTAGAGAAATTAGTATGGGCATTGATCATATTCGTATAGTGATACTGACTTGGAGAGGATTACATTAGTCACAAGATTTTATCCAATTGCTGCTTGAAATTAAATATACATGGATCCTTAATGTTATGGGCTTGAATTTGAAAGACTTGCTCATCAAGATTTTTAGACACATTATATTTGCTTTTTGCAAATTAGAATCTCCAACCACAGATGCAAGTATACATTGCCATGTGTGGAATTAATGCTTCAGACAGCTCATGAATATGGATGTGAATTTTGGTGGCGCTTCTGCCACATGAGTCTGGAAAGCAGTGGGAAGGGGGTGGAACTGCGTGGAACTGCATACTGCTGTCAGAAAAGTGCAATTTTCAAAGAAAAAAAATTATAGGGGCAAATTTTCATTTTAGACAGGCCTTCAAAGACATAAAATTTTCTAAAAGAGGAAAGCTGATATTTGTCCATTTTAATTGTTGAAATTTCTGGTGACATTTTCACAATTTGACAGTGTTCTGAGGACAATCTTTTGCATTTAATTGCACGTACATTTTCATGGTGGTTTCCAGAATGGCTTAAGTTTTAATACATGGCAATATTTGTAAGGTATTTTCTTCTGCTGTAACGGTGGTATTTGACTGAATATCTTGATAACTGGGTCCACCTATTAGTTGGTTCCAGTCTATCTAAATGTTAGTTAGAGGTTTAATGTCTTTGTGGCACCAGGATTTTGCTATTAACTATACTTTAATATGTTAAAAGTACACTGATGTTAGTAAGGAAATGCAAAATGTATGGTGGTGCAATTGCACTGTGTTCACTCTGTGGCCTGTGCCTCAGAATTCTGGTGCCTGAGGAGAAAGCAGAAAGGAACTTACATAGCTGCTCCTCCGAAGGTTTGTATCAGGGTCCAACACAGTAGGCTTTCCATGAGGTCTTTCAGGCTCAGAAGACAAGAGCTCTGCACTAACTGATTATGGGCCTCCGTGGGTAGTTTGAATTATTTATCTGTTATAACACAAAAAATCACTTTCAACATAAATTTTAGTATGTTCCAGGAAACCTAATTATTTAGTGACAAATTGGTGTCCAGTGATGGCTAAAGCAGGATCAGCTCATATACATTTTATATGCTCTCCCAGGGTCATGCAGATGCTCCAGACAGACATGTAAACCATTTCTTCTGGAGCTCATTAGACATCATGTTAACCAATGGCAGGTAATGACACCACTCCTACTGTTCTCTTTGACTGAATTTAGCTTATTACGTTTGATCAACCAATTTCCAGCAATGATGTTTTTACCCATGACTAATGAACTGTTTGTTTATCCGACACATGAATGTCTACCTAAAAGTTGACCTGATGCAGCTTCATATTTTCACTTGTTCTTACAGTAGTAATTCTCCAGGGGTATGATTTGTAATTTTCATTTAGCAAAGGTAAAACAACACTTTTATGCTGCTTTTGACATGCAGTGAGCATCCTTGTAAATTTTAATTGCTTGATAATAGTTCTGGCCTAATTGAGGGTGAAAGTTTTTTAGGCCAAAATAATTTCCTCCTATGCAGGTCATCGTTTCTTAATGACCTTCTCCATTAAAGCAATAAGTTTTAGATTAAGGAAATACATTGTCTAGGACCTTTATCAAGAATTGTTTATATTAATTTTTGTTTGCCTTAACAAACAATAACAACAAGCCTTCTGCCTCTTGACTCTTTTGCCCCTCTAGCTTCTGCGCCATTCTGTGTTTCCCTCTGCAGTGAGCCTCAAGAAGACTCTCCTTTTGGTCTCCAGTGCTCCTTTTACTATTTCTTAAATATTCTTTAATCAGACATTTGTCTCTCCTATTCCACTGGGACTGTGGTCAGCTTCTGCAGTGACTAGGTTGTTGTAGCCATTGGCCAGTGTTTGGTTTTCATCTTTCTTGAATTACTGCAAAGCATTCAAAACAGTTTATCTTTCCAGATGCCTGTAATTCACTTGTCCATCTTGTGTTTTCTAGACACTGGAATGTGTCTATAACTCACTGTTTGTCCTTTCTCTAGACTTGTAATGTTGGTTCCTGAAAGGGCAATGCTGAGTTCTTGTCTTTATTTGTACTAATTGTCAATGAATTCCATTCATTCTTTTGACATTAAGGATCATTTCATTCATGATGACTAACAAGTTAAAGTGATTAACCCAGAACTTCAAAACATTTAATTTTTCTATTTCAGATACTGTAGTAATTTCTAGTTCTACATGCAAAAATTTTAATAGAAAAGTTTTCCATCTTTCATCAAAAAGAAAGATCAGTTCATAAAGTGATAAATAACTAAAGAAGACATTTAAAAATTTGGATATTGTGCTAATTAAACATTCATACTAATTCCCATATTTAGGAGTTGAGAATTTAAGATAGTCAAACTGGAATCACTCAATTCAGAAAAGTGCATCATACACATTGAAATGCTTTCTATGCATACTTACTGACTGCTATTTCGTATTTAAGGCTATTTACCAACAAACTATTCATATCAACACAATGCAACATGTAATCCTACTAGGAGATACTATTTAGCCAGAGAAACCATAACAAAAAGCCTTCTGCCTCTTAACTCCTTGTTTAGAAGAGTATTACAAGTATGCACATCACTATATCTGTCTGTCTATCTATAGAGAGAGAATAGAATTTGTAATTAAGGAAGAAACAATTATATTAATAAGATCAGCTAACACACTGAAGTTGATTTGAGTAAATTTTATCTGCACATTTTTCTTTCCTTCCTTTGGAAACTTTGTCTTTTTTGCCTCTTAATAAGCAGTTAACTCAGGTTGCATTGTTAACCAAGTTTAATCAACTCAATAGTTCAGTTTGTAGCTAAAATATTCATCCCACAGAATATTTATGACCAAAATGACCAAACTTTTCATAGTGATTAAAATCTTAGAAGATTTTGTGTTTTGTTGTCTTCGGTGATTATTTTAACATCTGGGACTTGAAAATATTCTCACTTTTTTGTTTTTTGGCAGTACTGGGGATCGAACTCAGGACCCTGCGCTTGCTAGGCAGACGCTTATTCCACTGAGCTATATCCCCAGCCCCCGAAAATATTCTAAATTATTGCATTCATTGGTCACCATTGCTTAGTTGATCAATTTTGCTATAGTATTCCATTAGAAGAGAAAACTCCAATTTGAAAGCAATTTTAGGATGAATCATTTTAACCTTAGAGACACCAAAATGCTTAATCATTCTCTAGGTAACACTACTACTATTCACATTGAAGAAAAGATCATGTTAAATTAAATATTCCAGATACATTTATTACTAAAAGGAAATTAGGTAAGAATAAAATAAGAACATGAATTACTTAATACATGCTGTGTGAGGTAAGAATACAGAAGAACATAAACTTTCCATATAACTCCTTCGATTCCATAATACAAGGACATTTAACATACAAAACACACAACAAAATATGTGAGTAGAGGTATGAATTATATTTAAGATATGTAGAAGTAAATTTCCAAAAGACAAAAGCAAAAGGTTCAAGTACATTTTCTAGCTTTATATTTAGTCTTAAAACATTGAAGAGTTTGACAAACTTTTGATCTATTTAGTGATTAATTTAGAAAATTAATATTGGTATTATTTTGAGAATTAATAAAAGCAAATGAGTAATGCTGAAAGACAGATAGTCATACAATTCAAATAAATGTTTCCATAAATGAAAACATAAATTTCTAACTTGGAAGGAAATATTTTCATGCCACTAATACTTTTGAAATATAAATCAAAGCCAGCATCTGTAGTATAGTTCATCCACTAAATTGTCAAATCACTAAAATCATAAATCTGGCTGTTTGTGAATGTGTAGGGCCATGTGTGAATGTCATTAGTATTATAAATTGGAAGAATTTATGGTAATATTGGGAGAGTTACAACCATGATGATACCTTTAAGGCTTTCACTTGGGTTAGATTTTTGAGACTTTTTCTCTGGAAAATAACTTCAAAAGACAGCTGCAAAGACAGAGATAGACAGGCATATATTGATGGTGGGGGGGAAGCATACAAAGAGGTGTTCTTTAACATTGAGTGGTCAGATAGATACTTGGGAGTTACATCTCATGCCTTTCATAAATATGTGCTATACACTAGTGAAAAACTGCCTAAAGTTAGTAAGTAGAGAAATGTGTCTGTTTAACCTACACAACTGTTATAAATATTTAAGACCATGTAAAGAGACATGAAAAGAATCAACCCTAAACCCCTCAAACTTCTTATTTATGTGCTTTATAGACTCCAGGAATACTTTATATTTTGCTTCACTACTTTGCTGATTTATAGTTTTAGTTATGATAATTTTTGCATGTTTTATACTTGAAAAACAATACAATAATTTAGCATGCTAAAGTATACTGTACTACAGTAATGAGCACTCCAGTGAATATTTGAAATTACGGCCTTTATTGTTTATGGATAAAGTAAAAATTTGAAAATAGTTTGAAGGAACTTTTTGAAATTCTGAGCTCCCTTTTATAAAGTCAGCATATTAAGCTTAAATTACAGGTGGAATTTGAATCTAGAATATCTGTTCAAAATTCTGCACTTCATGGCATCAAAACACACTTAATCACCATGAGCCAGAAAATTGCACACCACTAATATGGTTGATTTTTAAATGGCCGCTGTAAAAATCTGTTTGTGTTGGAGGAACATTTGGATCTAAGTAAGTTCGGAACACAGTCCATGAGGGCTGAGGTTAGAAGAGGCGTTTCCCTAGACTGCTTGTCTTAGTCTCTCTCCTTAGTTTTTACCTTCAATGCAGAGTATACATAAAAGAGGAATAATATCAAATATTTCAGAAAATCTCAAATCAGACTTTGCATAGACAGCAGCTGTGGATGATTTAAAATTCTCTCCTTCAATAGAGTTATATATAATGGCTGTGGAGACCAGCTTCATTTTGTTTTAAAGCTTAAGAAATTTTAGAAAAGCCCCAACTTGTGCTTATCTTTTCCTGTTTGAATCAGATGTATTTACTGTTCACGGGCATGATTGCTTTGAACGTTTCTCCTGTTTAAATGTAAGAAACCAAATTGTGTTTTTACCTCCCAATTTCCCACAGAAGACGCATTGAAAAGAGAGCTGTGATATTCTTAACAGGCTGTGGGACTTGGTACGCAGAATCTTAGGACAAAGTGGTTCTCGATAATGGCTTTTATTTTCTTTAAGGGAAATATATCTCAAATTTACCTGAAGAGGGAAAAAGAGTGAACAAATGAGTAGTTTCATTGGTTATTATAGCTTGGATGATTGTAAAATGAAAATCCCTTTTATTTTTTTCTGCGGGCATTTTTTTCTTGCTAACATTTTTAAGATGACTACTGTATGTGAAATATAGAATTGGATGTCTTTTTAAGTGCAATTCCTTTCTCTATTCTGGAGAAACACCTACCATTTAAATAAAATTACAGTGCTCCTACAAGCAAAAAAATAGTCTTTTGTTACCTGTATATATTTATGCATATTTTGCTTTTAGTTTAACCACAAGAATTTTCTCCAGTTTTGGCAGTACTAATAAATGAAAATTGTCAATTTTTTCATGAAGTAAGTTTGAAGGTTTTAAAAAAGAACCTGATTTATACCCATCCCTATTTTGCTATTTTTGTCTTCCCTTGTATTTTTTAATGTATTTTATTTTGCTGTCAGAGAACTTTAATCCAATGAATATTAGGGGAATGCTTGTTTTTAAGCAATGTCCTCCAATTGGTGGTCCTGTAACATTGGTTATTTTACTATAATGTTAAGAGAATTTGATGATATTTTTCCCCGTTTAGCTTCTGCCATGCTATTGCTTTCTTCTTCAATGTTGCTGTGTTCGGGTATTGCTGAATGGCTACTGCTCATGCAGTTAATAAACCCATCCTTTTGCCTGAGTTCTTCAACCATGCACATGCCAGACTATAGGATATTTGGCAATTTTGCTGGCTGTTGGTTTTACAGAGATGGCATTCTGGACACCAAATTTCAGCATCTTGTTTGAAATGGCACAAGAATTAATTGTGCCAAGTGTTGGCCCTGGAAAATTTAAATATTGAATAAAAATTTTTCTCTACAAAGTAATTATTTAAAGTAATATTTGAGATAAATTAACATGTGAATGTTTCCTAATGTTACTCATAATTTGATAGTAATATTAAGAAGGTACTTCATCTTGTCTAACTTCATATGATTATATTGCAAAAATTGGAATTTGTGATCTTATAAAAGCTATTTTATTTTAGTACTTTTTTAGTGAAAACTGATTTCACTTATTTATTTTCTTTAAAAATTTATTAATGTATATGTTATGGTTTGTGTCTGCATGTCCCCCGAAATCCTCATGCAGTTGTGGGGTGGCTTATAGAGTTTATGACTGATCCATGTTCCAATGCTGGGATTATGGGTGTGAGAGCTATACCCGCCCTCGGGCGGATAGTTTGTATATGTAAGGGAGAGAAAGAGGCAGCTGGCTGCCATTCCTCCCTTCTTGCGCTTGTTGCTTTGCTGTGCTCTGTCACCATGAACGTTTGCCCTCTGCCATGTGCCACTCTGCCTCACAACCAGCCAAGTATGGAGTGAAACCTCTGCAAACTGCAACCTAAATAAACCTTTCATTCCTTAATTTTAGGTATTGGGAATTTTGTCTCAGCAAGGAGAAAAAAGTAACCAAGACAATATATTTGCAATACTTAATAAATATACTCCTCAAGGGGTATTGGAACCTATGTACATTACCTGTTGATCCTTCTTGCCTGCCCTTAATCTCCTATCTTTCCCATGCCCCCTCCCACAAACCCCCTTCTTATCTTTGCAAAGTGTCACATACTACTTTCTGCTCACAACTAAAACTCACTTTTGTGCTACTTTTGCTGTGACAAGAATCTATAAAAAGAAAACTCAGAGATAGTACAAAACAACAAGAATTTTGACATCTTAAAGTTGTATTTTTTATGTTAGATCGTAATTTTATATCCCTCAATGGGATTTTTCTATAATTTATCCTCTCAGTAGGAAGAAATTGACAGAGCTTCATTTTTCTAATGTATGATATGGGAACTGTAACGTTTTTTGCAGAGTGAGCGTTAAACCAGTTAGCCCTTTAGAATGGCCGGTAGTAATGTTAAAGAACACCTCTTTGTATGCCTCCCCCCCCACGATCAATATTAGTGGCATATCCAGTGTCGCAGAGCTCCTAAGGGACTCGGGCATGCGCACACACTCTGGGTAGAAACTGCAATGGTAAAATGACCTTGGAAAAATAGTTGGCAATTTTTTAAAATAGTAAAGCAGAGTTTTTCAGCTGTGCTACTGAGCACAGCATTTACAGTGCCTTGCTGTATTGTGTCTACACCAATGTTTACACCAGTGTACATACATATAAATGTCTATAGTAGATATGTTTATAATAGACTAAAATTGAAAATAAACTGAATGTCCAACAATGGGTGGATGTGTAAATAACTTGTGGCATAGTCATCCCATGGAATCTTTTAGAAAGAAAAAGGATAAAACATTCACATGTGATATGGCAATGATGAATCTCAAAAAATTCCCGCATACAAAAGTTCAGGAGATACTGTTTATTGTGAGGAAATCAGGATCGGTGGTTGCCTGTAATTGGGCAATATGGAGGAATTAAGGGAAGCAGACAAAAAAGCATGGGAGATCAAAGATAAAATGCATGTCTATTAATTTTGGTGGTGATCTCAGTGGTGTGTTCATATGATAACATTGTCATATGATCCACTTTGAATATGTGTAGCATACTGTATATGAATTATAACTCAATTAAGTGGTAAAAAAATTAAACAAGGTAATACGCAGGAAAGCACCTATTCTTTTGCTTTGAGATGATGATTTTCCAGCCCATGTTTTAAAATTGACATGACAAAGTGATGAGGTGGGGAGGAGGGAGTTTATCTGCAAGGAAAATGAGAAAGTAACAGTTTCTTTCATGGTAAGAAAATGCCTGTGTACTTAAGGGTAGGTTTACACACAGGTTTATGGCCACGTTTGTGTGTGTATGCATCAAAACCACCCTTACCCTGTTTTAGTCTCCTGGCAGTGCACACGTGTGAATGAACACAGTGGCAGATTGTACATTTTCCAGTGACTGTCAAGATAGCCCAGTATGAAGAGGAGCTGTGGCCGACAATGTGGAGAATTGCAGGAGGCAGGTGCTCCGGTGAATGGTGCCAAGTTTCTCAGTGGGTTCTTGCAAACCGGAGGAATGTGAAATCTTATTACACTTGGGGCTGTCTGTATTCTTTCATCTCGGTTCTTTTTACTCCCTAACAAGTAGCATGGCAACTGTCACTTGGATCTCATATAACTTGTCACACGTTTCAGAGTCAAAACCAGTCTGGAATCCGGGTGTGGTGGTGTATGCCTGTAATCCCAGCACTCGGGAGGCTGAGGCAGGAGGATCATTGTGAGTTCCAGACCAGCCTGGGCTACAAAGGAGCTCAGAGCCAGCCTGAACTGCATAGACAAAAGCAGTAAACAAACAAAAAGCCTGCTCTAGGGAGGTACACACGGTCAGCCCTCTGATGAGCAGGTTCTGTGACAGAGGACAAGGTGGCAGATACCTATAAACTTTAATGCTCCTTTTGTTATTGCTGAGAAAATAAACAGCATGTCATTCCTTTGGGCCCATCTGATTCTCTTGGTAGTATATTCTGTGGCAAACTGGGAAAGATCTTGTGTTGAATGATTGTAACTATGTAATCCTTGTCATTATGGTGATCGGCATCACCGTCTCCATTATCTCGCTGAGTGGATGCTAGATATGCTGAGCTTCAGACAAAGTGCTTCTATAACATTTACTTTTTACAGGAATCCTTCAGAGAAGCCTTTGTTGAAACCTTTTCTACAGTCTTTCTTCCCCAGGTGAAGCCAGAAGTTCATTTTGTTTGGCTTTGTATCATCCTATACACTTCGGTAGTTCCAGCTGTTACCACTGCATAATGGGCTTCATAATTAGCAGGTTGTTACCTAGCTCCCCTTTATAATACAGAACTCAGTATGTCTGGCTCACGGGGGTTCAACATAGTTAAAGATACTATTTGGCAAGTAAGAGAGTGAGTAGAGTATCATCACAATTGCTTTTTTGATATGGGCAAAAATGTGTGATGCAGTGATTTCAGGTTCTCAGTGTATTAAGTCTACAGATAATTTAAACAAGTGAAAACTAAACAGAAATATGAGCAATAAGACAAATATGAACAATGAAATTGAAATATACCCTTCATGGTGGACAATCATGATGTAAATACTGCATGTTAAATTTGATTTGAAAATTGTCTAGAGCTGGTAAAGTCCGGGGATTATAAAATTCAATTAATAGATGAATACCATTATCATAAGAAGTATTCATTTTCTTGCAAGTTCAAGAATAAAGACCTAGAACTGTTTATGGCATCTGATCGGCATGCTGTTGAATAAATTAAGAATCTCTGGTAGCTGACATAATGAAAATTAAATAATAACTAGACTGTATCTATAACATACATTTTTTTCTGAGTTGTTCGCTCAAGTATCCATACATTATTAGCTGTATAACTCATATGACGTCAGTCTTTAAGTGCAACTTATGGAGGTGATGCCTCCAACCCCTTTACAGTTCCGTTATTAAGTAAACAGAAGATTTCCCAAACCAAAGACATCAAAATTTAAATATTTTAAAATAAAAATATGATTTCATTAAAATAATAAGTGATCAAATGACTTTCAATAAATTTTGTTATGATAATTCATTTCCTTTAATACGTAATCAAATTCTGTGGTTTTCTTAGGATGTTTCGGTTGCTGTTCCTAGTGAGGCTGACCTTTTAGAGGAAGTAATTAAAGTAGAATCCTCTCCATGATAAGGCAAATTGCTCAAAACAAATTTATGTGTTAGGCCAGGACATACGGGGCAAGTGCTCTTGAAAGCAGAGCATTTTCTTGAGAAAAACGAAATATCCATAGTGTTCCAGCCTGTCCAGACCACCACTGGGAACATCCTTTCTCCTTGCTTTAGAATGCTCTCAGAACAAGTAGGATTTCAGTCCTCAACTGTACTGAACATCATGATGCATTGCCTTAGGAAAACAAATACTTTTGAAGTACTCCTGAGGATGCATACGGCATAGATATTCTCGACTAGACAAAAGAAAAATGATTCAGTCAATGGGGAAACATACGAAATGGCTACATTTTTGAAGTAGCAGGGAATCTAAGTACACGGTTCAGAGTATTCTGCATGAATATCTGCCAGTGCTGGTCCTGCTCCTCTTCCAATACTCTTTAGGCGGAAATGTTGAGTGTTCTTTTCTTCGTTCTCAAATTACTTATTGTTTTATTGTGTTCTGGAAGTGTTCCTGGGAGCTGAAGTATCTGAAAATACAAAGTACCAAGTATACTTTCAAATGATTCTACTTTAACCAGGCGATGGACCTTTGCCGTGCTTTTGGGTCCTCCTACAGGGTGAAGTCTCTTGCTTGCTGAAGCAGAGCTCTCAGCCATTACCAATACTGGGAATGCTTTTCCAGTCTTCTTTATAGTTTGACACAGGCCAGATAAACTTGGGTCTGGTAGATCAGCAGCCTTGCTGACTGTTGGGGTAGTTGTTTCATGGAGGTTCCAGAGTGACACTGTCAGCTGACTGATAGCAATGTCTAGCCAGAGTCTCCTCTTGGATATGCTGTTGTACCAGAGACCAGAAGCAGTACCTGTGTCTTGAACTTCCCAGCCTGGTTCTTGATTTCCTGAAATCATACATGCTGTTCATTTTTCTTTCCCTAAATTCCTTTTCTTTGTAAATTAGTCAGCATTTGTTCTTGTTGCTTACATCTAAGCACTTTCATTGATACTAACCTTTTAATCGTGTACTGCACAAAGTCATGTCCTTTTATATTTTAAAATGACCTGGCTGCTCATCTGACTACCACTTACTGGTAGTCGTTGACCCCAGCTTCTTCCCACAATTTTAGGCAGAGACCTCTTCTTAAAGATCAACATAATCATGTAGTTTTGCACAAAAACTCAAAGAAGACTTCCTTCGCATCTCCTAAATGTTGCGAGACTTTGGAATCAGGTGGGCATGAGTAGTCAACCTCGGTTTTTTTTGTTTTGTTCTTTTTGTATTAGATTGTGTGACTATGAATGAGGTAATTCATCCCTCCAAACCAGTTTTTTTTTTTAACCTTGAAGTGAGGATTATAAATTAAAAATACATAATCCTTGTGGAAGTTTTATTAAATAACATGAGATAATGTGAAATAGTGTGAACTATTTGTGTTCTAAATCGTGGTTATACTACTTAATGGTTCTGTAGATCCCCCTCTGCCTGCTTTTCCAGCTGGTGACAAAGTGATAGCACCTAACTGATGATCATGAAATGCTTCAGAAGGGGCTGGGCGCAGGAGCCCTCAACAAGCATGTCTACCATTACTGTTGCACTGGGTAAAATATGCGAGTAATACTAGCACCAGTTTCCTTCTCTCTCTTAATCTCCTTTCTTATTTCACTTCGCTTTCCCTTCCGCTTATTAAGGCTCCAAAGCTAGCTGATGCACAACCTTCCTGGAGGTGTGGTTCCATAATACAGAAAACAAGAAACAGTCATGAGACGCTTCCTTAAGCACAGTTCACTCTGTCTCACCCTTCCGCAGCGCCATCCTTTCCCGTCAGATGTATCTCATCTTCTCCATTATGTATTGTATTAGTTATCATTTTTGATCTTGTTATGTTTGATTTCACTTCTGTTGCAAGAAGAAAAAGTGCTTGGCTTTGCATTAATTTTCTCATAATTGCACGTCCCATTTTTTTCATGCTTATTCCAAACATTGAGTTTCTTGGAAGCTTTTCCCATATAACCTACTTCAACTGACATTTTTCTTTCTCAGAGCTAATATTTATTGCAAGTGAAACTTAAACACTGATTTATCTACTTTTCATATGTATGTATTAGCTTGTGTCTTTCTAGCTTGGGAAGGAGTTCTACGAGGTAAGATCTTCAGTACGCCGATCTCTGCTTGTCAGAACAGTTGGTTTTCATTAGCTACATGGTCCTGAATTAGTCACTTCAGAACTATGTCCAGGTTGTGTGGGTAAAACTCATAATCTTGTATCTATTTTGTAGTCATTTATCAGTGTACTCTCAGAATAGGTAAATTCAGTTAACAAGCAGTGATCAGACTAAAGCTGAGAGGAATTTGTGTTCCTTAGTATAAAAATAATATTCCAAAAGAGATCTGGTTGCATGAAATTATAAATTGATGTTATCAAAAGGAAACAATAAGGAGCTTTGAGGAACATGAACAGCTCATGAAAAAATGTATCTGAGGGTAATTTATGTGTTATATAGAACACACGTGTATCTATATAAAGCTCTAGAGTTATTTGTGCTTTTTTAAAGAAACTATACTTCTTATGTTGGTTCAAAATGTATAATAGAAATTGTGAAAGAGGAAGAAATTGTTCACAAGGAAAGGGAAACTAGGGAAAGGGAAAGGAAGGAAGGGAAAAGAGAAAAATGAAAAAGGATAAAATGGAACCAGGAAATGAGGGGAAGAGGGGATGAAGGGAAGGGAGGAGGATGGGGAGAAAGAAGAACCAAGATATATCATGTACAGGAACAAATTCCCCATGATGGATGTGATCATTAAGTATATCTAAATTGTACCAATAAACTTAATAAAAATATAGATAACTATAGTAGAATTTCTGGGTCTTTAGTAAATATTATAGAAAAAAAAGAAATTTGCTTACCTTAAATCCACTTTAAAAAGAACTGTGTGTAAAAGGGTTATCTAAAACTATGGTTGACAGAAGGATTTATTAAAAAAGTATTTTACGAGAGATCGGCTTGCTAGCGGCGGAGACGCCCGGCAATCCCACGTTTCGCGCGTGTCGGGCGAGCCGCGCGGAGGGCCCCAAACGCCGCCGGAAGCGGAGAGAAAGATTTGCTGGGTCC